>VOMN01047089.1:0-11605 GCA_014899125.1 Orchestia grillus | reverse complement strand
ATCGGTAGACATGATACGACATGTAAATAAACTTTAAGAGCTCCTCTATCGTTTGCAATTATTCAAATCTCTTTACCTTTCATACTTTTTTCTCCATTAATTTTTTAAAAGGGTGCGTTACTCATGCGCCACCCTGTACATTGTCCGCTATAATGATCATGTAGGAATGTGGTATGCGCTGTTGCCCTGCAGGTTGACGCCTCGTTCAACACGCTTCAGTGTGAGGTTTGCCAACTTGCTGCTTCTCGACTTAGCGCTTTACGTGCGTATCCTTGATACGCCTGATAGGAGCGACGAGTTGGAGCGCAGCCTTGTAGCTGCACAACCCGCCCTAGTTTGGTCTTCTGATCTAACTATCAAAGTTGGTTTCGATTCCAGTATAGTATTTTCTTTTTGTTGTGTTCTACGTATCTTCTCTTCACTTTCCTAATATACAGTCTAACTTCATGAATGCTTATTATTATATGTATTTTGTATCTCCTCATATTAATATCCTCACTAAAGCGACTGATGCTAGTGATGTAACACACGAACTACAGGATTTTTGTTGCTCATTAGATCACTACCTACTGATCCTGATATTCACGTGTAAGAAGCCTTAGACCTATAGTTCCTCTTTCTGTACAGGAGTTTGAGTTATGTACATGATGTGAAACCACAAAAAGTATCGCGTAAATTCAAACAGATGAAGCTTTTCTGCATCTTTCTTCTACCAAGTCATGACGCACCATCAGCCCTGCCATGCACTTCAGCAATCAAAAACACATCGAACTTTAGGGTGCGAACTTGTCACCTCCATTCTCTATGAGCTAAGTTTTCATGCGTCAACTCACACTGTCCAGCAGAATTTTAAATCTCACAATCGATTAATCTGTGATTAATCCATACCTTTTCACTAATAAACTTACCTTTCCTACGTACCAACACTATACTACAAACCCTTTGAATATACTTGTATAGGATAGGTGAGCCGTCAAAACTGCCTCCGTATTTTATAACTTTCTCATGAAGTTTGGGTACGGCAGCTTGCCCCACTTATTCTATAGGTTCATTTCCTTTGTTTATTTTTGTTACGCTAGAGTCCGTACTAAGCGGCCCCTTGTCTTTCGGTGCGAGATAGTCCGAGTCTCTAAAGCGCCGCTGTGTAAGGTACTACCATCATCACTGCTACTTTTTTATACCTACTTTTAAGGTTAAAGTTATGAGTGTTGCAATGTGCGATACGATGTGCCCATTATAATTTTTCTCGCGCAACCCACTTCCACTAGAAAATCATGAATTTTTATTTTGAAGAAGAATTGTATAAATAACATGTTGTACGTAACTTATTCCGCCAAAAAATGCAACAATATTGGTAAGATGTATACGAGTAAGCTCGAATATACAATTCAGTATATACGAATCTACATGTTTTTTAAGCGAATGCTCTACACGTGAATGCAAAATGTTTACATTCGTTCACTCCTTCCTAATTTCTCTGTAGTGGGACAACTTTTCTGCAAGAACGAGAGAGGTAATTAGATAGTTTTTCATTAATATTAACTCGTTCACATCGGTGTATAGAACTTCGAGAACTTAGTGTTCTTGAGCGAAATGTTAACTGCCGTAAACAAAAGCGGCAATCTTGAATATCACGATCAAAAACGAATGACCAGTGTGTTACCTTTTTGAAGACCACATGGGAAAATGTTTAACAGAAAAGATGCATACCTTCATGGAAAGTAATATTTAATCTCAGACTAAACAATGCTCACTTTTTTTCGCTTATAATTCAAAATATCCGAAATATATGAATACATAACTAGAGCATCCTGTGGTTGGTGCACGATTATCTGTTAGGGTAGTCTTTGCTGCCTCAGCAGCTATTTACCTATGCGTTGTGCCATAATGACATAAAAGCAGTTTTTTGCTGTTCATGATGTACTCAAAATTGACCTCCAGTATAGAGATCCCAGAGCGGGGCCAGGTCAGGGCAATCAAATGAGCCCTGAGTAGTTACGGGGAAACTGCTGATGTACCCTTTTTAAATTGCTCACACGCTTATCAATTCAGAACATTTCTCGAGGCTTTCTGAACACGCATCATCTATGCAGTCTTCAAGGTTAGTCGGTAGGAAAACATGGGAACACGAGGAACTTCCGCTGTTGTCTGTCTTCCTACAACTTCCGGTGACATTGAGTGGCATGACAGTGAACACGAGGGTAGAAAGATCACCTAGTGTATAAAACAGGGAGGAGCGATATTTTTTCAGCTATTTTTAGAATTAGCACTAATGATATTAGAAATATAAACTATATTCCAATAATTTGTTGTGTTGTACACTGTACCTAACTTTTCAAATTTCTGATTGACCTTCATATTCACATGTAGGATTTGATGACGGTACAATTTCTAGTTTTTACATGATCACAGAGCACGGATGTCACCTTAGAATGCCTGAAGGATACTGAAAAAATGAGGCCGTGAAAGCAAGGAAGTGATGGCAAACGCTTGCAACGACGTGTCATAACTTTGCATCAACAGGGAAACTCAGGGAGGTATTACAGAGTGGTTCACAAAAAACGAAGAAACGAACTATTCCTTTAACTGCATATAAGTCTTTAAACTTCAGGGATTTTATATGCACTAGCTGGCAGGACCCGCGAATAATTCGCGGTTAGAATCCGTAAGAGTGGAAGCTTATGATCAGGCTGTAGCATAGATATCGCTATGATATTTGTATTTATTGAGTGTGACATACATAGATATGTACATAGTTACAAGCGTATTAATACATGGATCATTTTTGAGTGTGATATAAAAATTTGTCTCTTGCCTTGCGAAGGGCTTCGAAATGAGTTACCTTTAACTGAGCAGGACGGTGAAATTACCTTAAGCTTGATTTCTACACTTTGAAATGTAAAAATGCATAGAATTACTTTCATTCGTAGTGAATGCTATTCAAGGAATTAATCTCTCATAGTCTACAAAATCTCTAATTGTCAGTCATCTAGATATCAACTTTCCAGTATTACTAATTACCATCGTAAAAGTATGATGAACGTTTAATATAGTACAAATGTTTCGTTAAAATGCAGGTCACTGAGACTCATCGTGTGTTCTACGCAACACGCTACACCCCAGCAGGGAGTGAGGCCCTCATGGAAAAAGTATAAAAATTCTTCCCTGAAAGAAAATCTCTTTCGAAGAGCCTGTCATTCATCACACCACGGAAATTCGATGACTTGGGGACATTACTCAGCTCGTTAAATTCTCAGTGAGATGTTTTTTTTTACTTTTCTGATGAGTTATTTAATCATTCATATTATTTCATTAAGAAGCAATATTCGTTCCTTAAATTCGACGTTATATTACGCCATTGTTAAATTTTTATGCCGCGACAATTTTTACATCAAAATGAAGAAGTAAACGGTAATTTGTTAAGTTACTTAGATAGTGGTACATTTTTAGAGATATGATTCGGTCTTCTGTAGACTGCCCTGTGCAGCTAAATTATTCTTTTATTCCGACTTTTAAAATACTGGCGTGCATGTCAAAAATAGAACTAACAGGTTTTGCAGAAATAATGAAACTTACAACGAAAATGAGGGACTAGGTTATTCTCTTGTGAGTGTTACGTATGGCTGCGTCACTTGTCACCTGACAAGCGCAGCCTCACCTGACAAGCGTAGCCTCACCTGACAAGCGTAGTCTTACCTGGCAAGCGTAGCCTTGTCAGGCCTGTTTGCAAATACATAGGCAAGAGGACTCTTTTTCTTGTCGTAAGAGTTCCTTGCAATAGCTCTAGCGGACGAGTCGTGAATTTTATGGACTTGGAATTTTTGACCGAGTTCAGCAGCACTGAGAGGCATCAAGCAGCATTGTGGGCCGCTTTAACAGCTATAAAAATGTCCTTTTCGATGTCTACCTCGCAGTTGTCCTCACTTACTAGTCGGGGTATCAAACTTGTAAAAAGTGATTCCGGCAGAATATTTACTTTTTAAAACAATTTATGTTTGAGTTTGGGCTGAAGAAATTGCTCGAAGGAGCTGTTGATCTTTCGAACTGAGTTGTCCAGTAAAAGAATTTAGTTAGACTTCTTAACCTACGCCAGATCCACGCGCTTCACAGCTATTGCATTTCTAAACAATTTTTTGACGACAGATTCATTTTGAGTTGCACATATATATACGTATAAACTTTTCGTGCGAAGTTGATCCGAGATGGTGATTCCAATTTTCACAACTACTGATGAGCACATACACCAATTTCAAGACTCCTGTACACCGCATCCTGAAGAACACATCCGCGTACACCGCAATATTCCCACAAATGTGAGAGCTACGCTTTCACGTGAAACCCTCACCTAATTTTTGGAAACTCCAGTCCTTACAGATGATCTCGGCTGACCTTGCCGAACTTCCTGCTAGTGTGAGGCGACCGCAACCTTCGCGTACTTTTACTGTTGCCTCACCCGGTCTGCATGGGAGCGTGCCAGGACGCCTCTCCAGGGCCTGGAATTCCCGAGTTGAGGGCACCGCAGCTCAGGTGAGGTGCCGGCCTTCGTTGTCAGCTGACATTGGGCGACGTGGGAGAAGTTTCTTCTCATTTCTCTCACTCTGCTTTTACAAACATAAGTTCCCATTAGCCGTGAAGTCATGCAGGGGTGAGTCATGCAGTGGTGAGTGACCCCGTTGCTAATCCTACTCTATTACTCTAACGAATAATTACTTGGGAGGAAAATTAGAAGATAATTAGGGTGTTACCCAAACACGTTGCTGTTGCTAGAACGACGGAGATGTGATGTGCGCATGAGTGCTTGCTCGCCAGCCGAGCTTCCCTTCACACGATCTTGTGGAGAGCTCCGCTGATGATGCTGATAGACTGCTAGAGCTTTTCTTCCTTTACACGTGTCTATTAAACTACAAAAAAAGTAAGGTACCGCAAAAAGACTCAAATCGAACAAATTCTGTCGTATGTATTCATGTATTTTAAGTGGTTATATTGAAACCTCTGTAACGTCAATTCGTAAGCACGTTGTGAATACCTTTTTCAATTGCAGAACATTATCACTAATTACGCCTAATTGTTATACATGGAATTAAAGCATACTTCAACGTTTGAAATTGTAGGTTTAAGGGTTCTGGAATGAGTTATTTCTATACGATATAATTTGAAGGTTGTAAATTAGGTTATGGCAGACATGTTCGTGCGTCAGACAGCCTCGAAGGACGAGCCCAATAGCAGCAACGACGCCCCACCTGTGGTACTCAGGTGCAGCAGGAGGCGTTATTCCTTGCGAGTGTATGTTCAGAGCTCCTTCCAGAGACCGTACACCTGCCTCCTTCTTAAGTAATGTGTATGCACCTTGCTTGATTCCCAGTGCTTGTGAGGATGTGACAATCCCTCAAGGAAAACTTTATAAATCCTATTATTTGACTTATTATTATTATACTTGTGCTACTTATGATACATTTATAGTTAGTTTTTTTGTGTTTGATTAATATACAACATTCTCTACGTATGCATATGCGAGCACTTTCTGAAATGAATAATCATCAGGAACATTCTCACCATGAGAAATCGTCTGTTACGGATAAAATGATAGCAACTCAGAATCAAACTTGAACTTTGAGACGTTGATCCTAGATTGGATAGTTTTGAGGGTTCAGGTAGCTTATGTTCATATTGTTCTATAATATACGTACTTTTGGAAGCGATGCATCGTATTGGAGGATAAATATAAAAAACTCAGTAAATTATGCACTTCGAGTAGAAACAACGCAATGCTGCTAACAGGCCTTCGAACATCGAGGCTACCTGAAGTCGACATGCATCTCGTGAGGCCAATTTGGAGAAATGAAAATCCGTACAAATATCAAGGGAATGCACTTGTAGGACTCCATATTTTGCCCCCCTGAAATGCGGACTGTGCTGCTCAAGTTCAGTAGCTCAGCAGAGTAAGGGTCAAATAGGTGCATGCATCCTCTCATATAATTCCCCAGGAAATACGGCCCTAAATGGCATACTACGCTTTGCCTGCCATATTTAACTTCACACTCAAATGACTTGTAAAACTGGTTCGAAATATTTGGCCCAATATTGCAATGTATTTGCGCCTAGGATATGTTCTTGAATCTCCGAGTGATAGCTTAGGAAAACAAAAGCTGCTCTCTTAAGAGGGTCATTCATTCACTTCAGAAGTATGCTTAATTTATAGTAATGATGATAAGTATAACATGATTTTATGCTCACTATGATCGCGAAGATATTAGTTTGTTAATTATGATTATGCCGTGATCAAAATTCAAATAGAAATAATTTTTTTAAGACTTCTCCCACACATGCCTGATGCGCACTCTACCACCGTACGATCGCTGGATGTTTTCCGCAGCTGCGGCGCACGCTGCATCCACAAAAGTAACCGGTTATACGGGAACTAAGACTCATTACCCATTACTCGTTTCGGATCGAAACATGTGCGAAATTTTAAAAATAACTCTTTGAAAACTGCCTCTTCGCGATGACAGGGCATATTCTTGGCTCCGATCCGGAAATTTAGCTCGAGTGGAAAATTCCGGTCCGCGTCCAGCCCTCGGGGCACCGCGGCCTGCGTTGCCTGCAGCCCATGACGTCGTCGAGTTACTTAAGCAGAGGCGCTCCCGGAACCCGCTTGAAGGAATTCGGATGGAAATTAGCCCGGAAAGTCGTTTATGTTTACTAACTTCGAGTACGCGTTTTCTTCGCATTACGAGCTTGCGTAATAGTTTCCGAGCGTAGAAATAATAGAAGTAGAGAGAGCACGCAGTAGCCATTAGCCCCGACGCTCAATTGTACGCTTTGCGGCGAATTACAACGTGCGAATTACAACGTTTCTCAATAGGTTCTTGCGATCTGTGCTCACTACAGCACCTGAGTACATATTCGTTTACTCGGAACTATTCCTTCGTGGGAATACGAGACACATGTAGATAGACTTAGTTTCTTAAAAGTTGCTGCAATTGAGACACGTCTATGCCAATAGGGTTGCCTGGAGCTCAAATATTCCCAAATTAAATCGGTTTCTTCGATAGGAAGACGAAAACACCTGGAACACAAATCACAATAATAATATGCTAAATGTTCCTATAATGATATGATGCTGATAAAAGGTTCACGGTCCTCACAGTTTGGGGTGTAGATTATACTGAAGAAATATGCCTTCTGTGCAATCTACACGCTAAACTGTAACGAACACGAGTGACTAGCATTTATATATACATATATATATATGTATATTTTAAAAGCGAGTTGAGTCGCCGCGAGTCACATTGAAGTAAATTATACCTGTACGAGTGACAGAAGAAAGCCACGCGCATCGGGCTGGCAGATTACTCGACGTCGCGCAAGGTTCCCGATATCTGCAACGGTTTTTATCACAATTTGGAAATTCCTCCCCTAGCCAGCCACTGGTCTGGTAATAACTGTGACAAAACTACCTGTGCGCTAGTGTTCTAGTATTCAGACCGTGATAGGTCGTTGATTTTAAAAGTGTGTGCGTATTTAATTCAAGATTCGCGCTAGAAACGGTTTGATTTCAAGTCATGGTTATACGACGACCGTACGCATTTGGCAACAATTTTTGAGCTTCCTTACGCAAGAGCATCCACACTAATTATTACTAGGATTTGAGACTTATACTGCAGTTTCTTCATAGCTTGAATAACGTGACATGTCTGTTCCTCTAAAATTTGGAAATGTGCAGATGCGTTTCGCTGGGGTATTCTCAACTGTGGAAGTGATCACAATCACGTTACGCCTATGTAACGAAAGTGAACAAATCTCTAGTTTCTTCGTGCATTTATTACCGTCTTTTGCCACCCGCTGCGGTAATTCGAGGGCGCTGGGTAAACTGGAACTGGAGGAAGGGCTCGAGCACTGCAGCTCCAGCAACGGCAGCTACCAAAGCATCGGGACAATTGTATGATTGAATGAAAATATCAACTCAAGGTTAACGTTGCGTAGAGTTCTGATGGTACTCAACAATATCTTCAGTAATAAGTTGCAGCATTTGAACCCGTATACGAAATTCCATCATTTTTTCAAACAATTAGTCGGCAGAAGCCAGTCAAAAAATTTTAAAGTTGATTATGAACTACAGTACAACACATGTTAAAATTTGTGAAGTCATTTAGTCATAATTTTATCTTAAGGTTTTCGTGCCTAAATACCAGGACGTTGGTGGGAGACAGAGGTGAGTGCTATCTCAAGCGTACAAATTCATGTCATGTTTTTAGGTATCACTCACTTGCCTGTTAATGTTCGTGTTGCAAGCCGGTGAACAGTCGATTTATATATTCTACATCACTGAAAAACGCAAAATACATATGCACATGTACTGTAACGTAATGAAAGTGTATTTACACAAATACTACATATACGTACAGCAAGACTGTGCTGGGACATCCATTTAAAAAAACCGTTTTCTTTGTTCTGATCACACATTTTACTGAAGAATTCTTCATATCATTTGAGGTTGTCTACTTTCAAGAGCTAGCTAGCGTTGTTGCTGGTGTTCGATTACATTTTACAAAACATACGCGGAAGCAGCGTCCACTGAACATCGGTTAAGGCATTCCAAACGTGAGTGAGGTGTCCTGCGTTCGCTGGGCCACGTGCGCGAGGGAAGACGTAGGTACGACCCTTGCATCTACGTTGCAGCGGGAGCAGAGCTGGACTTCCTTTTAACTTGAAGGGGCAACGTACGTCGCTCGGGTGAAGTGAATCAGAGCTCGTTGGTGCTCTTCACTACGTACCTTCTTGAGGGCATCGATCTTTGTAAACAAGCCCTGAACAGAGGATACTCATGCATGGAAATCAGATAACTCAGTGGCAATTGATCCATTTCAACATTATTATTGCAAAATCGTAAAAAGTGTATTTTTTAACGCAGTGTTAGCACTGGAAACATAGTTTTAATATGAGTTATAATACAATCAAATGCTGGAGAAGCAATAAAATTCGTGTATCCATTTATTTTACCACGTCTTACATTAGAGTAATAGCCTTTGCATTGTATTTCACATGTCACTGGAAATGTAATATAAACTACTTATAGCAAGAAAGAAAAATCGTTTATTCCGAAACAAGTCATATACAAAGCATGGTACAATCGGGTTTTTAAACATTAAGACTACACCCTTAAAGTTAAGTGTGGAAATCGAATTGAAACTTCTAATTGTGAATCTTAATTCGGATATAGGTATCAGAAGTTAAAATTAACCAAAATCATTGCGCTATTTTTAGGCATATCTCTCAAATTCATAATGTACTGTTTTGAATTTTGAATGGACATCTTTAATTTTCTGATACGTAATATAGTTTAACTTGTTACGAATTGTGCAGAATAAGACATTCATTACTTAAATAAGAGTTGTAGAGCAGCAAAACACTTTGCACTGTCTAGTTCTTGGGAGCTGGATATTAACGGTGTGATGCGAGTTCAGAGTTGTAGTGTGTGAATTTATGCTGTTAGAGAGAAAGAATAATTTATTCCTAGAATATGTGACATACGTGACACAACATATGGTAAATCAATTGGCAATAACTCGAACGTATATATCTGTCGGTAAGATGCAAAACTTCCACCGCATTTACATATTTACATAGAGTGTCGGGATGACAATGCAACTCAAATTTTCAGGCTTTTTCTATTTCGAGCTAGAAACTTTGTAGTGTAGTTCAGACAATTATGTCTGCGAACGAGCACCCATTTTTACGTTGTCTCAGACATAAAGATTGTATTTCCATTAAAGTGTGCCAAGTGAGTAAGGAAGTGAAAAGCTAGGAGGACTTCCTTATTGATAAAAAACACTTGAAAGGCTTCTTTCTTGATCCGAGCTAGGACTGAAAACCAGTTAAATCTGTGTGTACACGCCGTATAACGACTACATTCAAGTTACGAGATGACCAAATACGTACCTAAAATATTACGATGACAAAAGCTTGCTACGATGTACCAACGTATTTAAACAGCAACACTATTAAAGAAGAAAATAGGAATTAATTGGACCAGCCTACGCAGTAAAGCGAGCGAATCGAGATGTTATATCATGTTATCTCTGCAGCGTAACGTGAATTTGTGAAACTAGAACCAGACAAAATGCAGCTCCACAACAAATATACGAACGGAGAATAAAGAACAGAATAAGAGATTAGATATTTGGTACGATTAATTGTAAATACAATGCATTTATTGCATTAATTGCATTACACAAACTTTTCTCTTGTGATTTTAAGAGCTGGAAACCAACAATGACCGCTTACTTTGCACGCACCTCCCGCAGCCACCGGTTTCACTTATGTCGTTTTAGCAATTATTCCTGAAACGCCGCGTAAACATTGGGTAGATGGACAATTTTTTTCAGGCCCTGACACTTCCTTTACATGTGAACATTTAAAAAGGTATCGAACTGTAATGCTTGGCCTTTGTATACAAGTGATACTTTTACATTCATAGAAATATTTTAGTAAAGGTACCTCTGCATTTAAATATCATGCTTGGTCCGTAAGAACTATGCGTCAGAGATTTCAGTAGTTCTTTTCCCGCTCTGTTAAACGGGTAACTAAGCAGCAAAAGATCAATTGATGCCACGTGTCATAAAATGACACAGGTTGCCCAATTGCGATCTGTGAGAATGTTTTCCGTGTGAGACAACACTATTTTCAGTACCATTATTTGTTTTCGAAAATTGGGATCCCGATACGGATTTCACACTGATCGATTGCAAAATATACCTTTACTGAGACATCATGAAGTGCGTACTAAAGCCGCAGTCATCTCTGTTTTCAAAACGTTTCTTTATGATACATGAATTTCTATCATATAAAGTTTTTGTTTTATACTGTCGTATGAGTAGAGCAGGTATGTTTATTTCTGAATATTTGACAGAGCAAATTCTTCACGAGTGTTCTGCTTCTTTTGTTATGTGATATTCCTCTTTAATGGGATGTATCAAATGTAAAATTAGAAGTAACCTTCGAGAACAATCGGCGAGCCGTTCTCGCTTAATTTGAATTGCAATTTTAGCCCCCGTTCATCTGCTGAAATTTTTATTTCACGTCTCGTCCCATGGCGTACTGGTTAGCGTGATAGCCGCGCAGCTGGGAAGTTAAGGTTCAACTCCCGGCTCAGGCACAAAATTTCCCTTAACCACGCAGTGCTTCCCTTGGAAAAGAAAGCTTAAACCACACATTCCTCACATCCCTCACGCGTCAGTAGTTGTAAGGCATTTAGAACTCAACTTTAACATGTGCTGGTATTAATAAAAGTTCTTTAAGAAGGTTCATCGTCGCTAAGATTATCTGAGGTGAGACCAGTTCCGCATGCATGCAGGGATCAGACCCGGAAAAGCCTTACCCTGAGGAGAGCACTTCACCTTCCCATCTCTCTCCCCACTCCTTTCTGCACAGTTGACAAAACAGGCAGGCCTAATCCCTTTCTGTATTTCGCTCCTGGGGGTAGCTAGGTCCTGGCCAATTGACGTTTTCTTACGACTATTTTCAGGGTTAAAGATATTGATTCAAATAAATCGACGTAACCTGATACGTCCTAGCAGAAGTCACCTTGAAATACACACGGCATTGC
>VOMN01047087.1:0-26658 GCA_014899125.1 Orchestia grillus | reverse complement strand
GCCTGCGGGGGCTGACTTCACACCTGGCCTGCGGGGGCTGACTTCACGCCTGGCCTGCGGGGGCTGACTTCACGTCTGGCCTGCGGGGCCGCGATGATGGAGGGAAAGCTATGTACGCTGAGGAACGATCACCAACACGCAGGAGATGAGTTTGCGGGGACACTGCACGCTGTACACTGCTAACTGTACGCTGCACGCTGTACACTGCAAACTGTACGCTGCACGTTGTACACTGCAAGCTGCACGCTGCATTTTTTATTCATCTGTGTGTGAAAACTTTGGCCTACCTTAAGATAATACTAAATGGATGAAATTAACCAGATACGTTAAAGTAAAATTTAAGCGGTTCTCCAACCACAAATTTGGGTACATGAACTAGAAGTTGAAATCATTCATCTCAAGATATCACCACGGCCTCGATAATCGATAGTTCTTGGGTTAGAGCGGCCTGATTAACTAACCAAATTGAAACGTGACATGATGCAAGCTCAATTAAAATGGTTCACGGGAACAAGAAGCTCCCAGACATATTTGTACGAGTTAAAATTTCAGCAGGAGTTTTGTATAAGAAGGATGAAATACATTTGTAAAATTCTATACATGCACCTAAAAAATTCGTCTAAAAAGCAATCAGTTTGGCATAGTGACAAAGTGTGTGGAAGAGTGTTAATGTTTAAAATTAAAGTAATCGTAATTGTGGAGAACGTAATGTGAATAGAATTACGTAGCAAATATTACGGGCTGTATAAAAGGCAGCACAGAGTTTTAGAATGTTCAAATTAATATGTATGCAATGTAGGGTCTGTTTCTTGGGTTAATTTGAGGTACTTTCACTGAGTCTGGTATTGAGTAGCCACCCTGTTCAGTGGCATGAAGATTGTTTTATTTTGCTAACGTAAATACTGGGTGCAGAGCGTGAGCGCACTGAAAACGCTCACGCCGGGCACTGAATATTAAGAGCACTGAAACAATATTTCTTTTCCTTTTTTCGAATTGTGAGAGGAATATTTGCACGAGTCGTATTATTATTATAATGTGATGAGACTTCTACTAATGGTATTCGTCAAGGTTTGAAAGGTCGCTTCATACCTCTCGCATACATATATGAGTGCACCTATTGACCTACAGAAGAAGGGGACTAAAAAACACACAAATAAAATTTAACACATTCACTATGGTAATAATATCCCGGGAAATCAAATTTTCAAATAATAGAAAAAAGGGAACGCGAGGACACGTTCAGCGAGAATTAAATGAGACGTAAGCACTGCTAAAATGAATAAGCAGGTTACTATAAATAAATCGCCAGCAAAGGTCACAAGCATGTTGCGTCACAGGAACCTAATCCCGCAGACATTAAATTCAACAGTACAACCAAATATTAAACGATACAATTTACCTCGAGCTCCAACACATTCGCAATCTCATTTCTGTGAATCACTCACGCACTTTCGTTGACGTCTGTTAACAACACCGAGGTGCTCTAATTGCTGCTTCCTGCGTGATGCGTTGCCCATGTAGTGCCCAGCCAGCTGTGGGTGGGGGGGTCTTTGGCTAATGGAAGAGTCGACGACTTGTGATAAATTCAGAGTATCAAATGCACGCTGTTGTATTTACTTCCCCACGAATTTAATTATTGAGTCTTAGGTGAGGTGAACTCAACTGTTACATTCTGTCGATATAATGCGATTGAACAATTTCTCTTGTGTGGTTCAATTCTGATTTGGGACAAAAAGTTATGAATAAAACAAGTTAACGTCTTTGTTAGAAGTAGCACACGTTCTATCTCTTCTATTTACATGTTTAGGAACAGAACTGACCGAAAGTTTACATAATTGATTGACATGTGTACTTCTTTTTTGCCTGTTGGTCACTATCGCAGCTATCCTTACCAGCAAGCTCTCGTTTCACAATCATTGACAGAGATGACAAGATTTCTAAGCCAAATTCACAATGCAGAAAAGTGTTATTTTCAAGTTCAACATCAGTTTATAACTGAATAAATTGAAATAAACTGACAGGTCTATCGTAGGGCTGAAAGCTTCAACTTATGATTGCTACTTCAAAGGAACATGACACAGAAATTTTGCATAAAGTATACGCTAGACCTAAACACAATCTCTACAAAATAAATAAACATAAAATTAAATTAAAAACTAGAGTGAAGATGAAGACCATTAATTTTTTGTCCTCAGACCAGCTGGTTTCGGCTAAAAACGTCATTAGTTGGTCTGAGTGGAAAGATAAATTATTTTTATCGCTACCCTCGCTTAACGTTTTATTTTAAAGATAATGCTTCCAACCGAACGTTCCATTTTCTGCATAAACACATTTTCTTACATGTCACGTTTGATAGATGACGTTTGCAGCAGCATGCATTCAGAAATTTGAAATAAAGTTTGTAAAACTAAGCGCACCCATTCTTCCTTTTTGAAATGAACTTGCAAGAAACTGTTACCGAAATAAGAGCACTCCCGAGATTGATACTGTAATATCAACCTTTTTGACGCATGCATTAATAAAGAGGAAATTAAATATCACCCGCAAAAATGTTAAAACTAATTTGTCGAAGTAAAAATGTGAAGTCAAGTTCGGACGTTGACGTCAGGCCGGGCGTTGCGACTGGAGGAAACATTCTGTCGCCCTGGAAGCAAAACTGATGAACTCCATCTGTGCGCGACGGTACTGCAACAGAAAGAAGTGCGATACGTGAATTTGTACACTCGTGCCCTCCGACACGAGTCCTGAATCATTTTCATCATCGAGCCAAAACGCACAGCAAACAACACGAATGATAAAAAGGTATTGTCCCTAGAGTGAGTCCCTAGGTATGATGTGAGATTGCTCTCCAATGAGTCCTTATGCAAAGAAGTTTTTCAAGTCCCCTGAACTCCAAATCCAGTATGTGCTCTCCAATGAGTCCTCGATGCAAAGAAGTTCTTCAAGTCCCCTGAACTCCAAATCCAGTATGTGCTCTCCAATGAGTCCTTGATGTAATGAAATTTTGTCGGTTGAGAACATTTTAATTAATTACGAAGTAATGTTCCTCGTAATTCATATCTCAATCATTTGCGCAAGCTAATACCAAGTAATAAATGCAGATTTAGTGTAGGTTGATCATCTTGAAAGTTACAAGAAATTATTTTTTTTGTGTGAGTGTTTAAACTCAAATTGAATCGAGAAGCATCACTCCAGCTTCAACTTTCGATACGTAATTAAACCTAAAGTTGTTTTACCGGCAATACTTTCGGAGCAGATAAGGAACCCAAAAATGAGACCTGACTTCTCAAGTTTGGTGTTCGAGTTCCGAATGCCGGCGAAGCTCTTAGAGCTGGCCGTGAGGGGAGCGGAAGGGTCCAAGGGGTCGATGAGGGCAACCTCACGAGGCATCACAGCAGCTCTCCTGAACAGATGCTGGGTTGGACCACGACTGGCTGCTCTCAGCTCTGCTACCAACTATCAGTTGGATCGAATCTAAACTACCCAGAACTCAACCTTAACTCACGAGCAGCGAGAATCGAAGTTACTTTACCTGCATGAATGTGAAATAGTAATTCGTGATTTTTCAGAGAGATATTGTTTTGTTTCAAGCGTTTTCTCTATTTTACATAAGCGTCTTCAAAAGCCTCGTAAAACTGAGCAATACTAATAAAAATCGGCGCTGTACGGAACTAATACTTAAGGATCCGAATTTTGACAAGAAAAATATGAAGAACTCAATTTTTAAGCCGAAATGACTGGACCTGAGATATCCATACAAAAAGAATTCGCTCCGTATCAACTTTTCAGCGTGAGTTCTGATTCCATTTCGCTTGCCCTGAGGCTTGCAAACAAGCCTTACGCAGTCATCTGCACTTAATTAAATTCCGTGTCTGAGTCACGAGTCGAACTAAAGGAAAAAATTGCCGCCCCCACTCTACTTCTCAGTTCCATCGGCACCGGGAAACCGCGTGGGAATTTGAAGAGCTAGAGAAAGTGATTAGGACCTCTGAATTGTGCTCAAAAGTAGGCGAAAATTCGTCTCTACCCAGCATAGTTACGCTACAGAAGGATCTCAAGTAAAGAGGACTTTCAAGTAAGAGAAACAATTTTGGCTGAACTGTGTTAGGAACTTTAGTCTTCCTTCGAGCACACAGAATGAGAGAAAAAAAAGCAGAAGAAAACTCGCTTAAAATTTTATAAGCTTTGTGGGCTGGAAAGTCAAGGAACAAACCAGGATTGTTTTCGCCAAGGGCTTTTGTTCTGATGAAGTCTCGGCGGACTCTAAACAACGGAGATGAGCCCGCCTTCGCTTCTCCCAAATTCTGGCGAGGGCAGCAGGGCTGTGCTGCCCCTGGGGCTGCCTTTGTTTGCAGCGCGGCCTGTGCTGCCGCTACCGCCCTCTCAAGGCACGAGCCTCACAGAGTCCCTTTAATAACTCCTTTCAATGACAACATGCAAAGACTTGGCTTTTAACATTAGTCTGCTGTAGTATCAGCTTCTACTGTCAACTAATGTACTTTTTTCGTCATTTAGAACGTCACAATCATCGAATGGACGTTAAAATTCTTCCCCTTCCTCCTTGAAAATACAGAAGGAGGACAAAAATAATTGCACGCGTAAGATTTCATTTTTTATTGAACATCTAGATAGTCGTTATTCGTACAACTCACACAGACTGTTTATTTTAGAATGTAGAGTGAAAGTAGCGAACGAAGTATCTCCTATAAAGTGGGATCCGGCCATTTTCGAGGAATTCATTCATACAAACCTGGAGGCACTTAAGAACTTCCTATGTACGAGATTTTGCACATTACGTAGTAGAGATTTTGGTCGTGGATGTAATGGAGTTTTTATGAAGATTTTACTAAATTTTTATGGTATCGAAATTAAAGCATGGATATTATTTAACTTTTGTCGCAATCATCGCCGAGTTTTTATCGATAAGATTAAAGAGTTTTAATCTCAAATATTGCTGACTTTTTATCGTGCAGATTATCGAATGTTTGCCTTAAATATTACCGAGTTTTCATCGGAAGTATTACAGAGTATTTGTCGTGGATATTACCGAGCATTTTGGCCCTCATGTTAGTCTGGTGCACACACGCACTGGTCTTCAGGGGCGGAGCAGAACACATGAATACATGAGCGCAGAGTGCGAAATGTATGATGGGTGGTGGCGGTCATCCATTGATGGATAATCGACAGATGGATCGTGACGACACAGAGAGAGAAACAGTTGTTCCTTCCCACTAAAATCGTTTTTATTCTTCTTGCGGTCACCGATCACAAGTGAACCTCGGCAAGGAACACAAAATAGTGTTGCAACTGTGTTACTTTGTGTGTGAGTCTGGAAACAACTTTGACATGAAGGCGACTTGATCATTTCTAGTTTAAATGTGAAAAAATTCATATTGGCTCGAATAACACAATAAATAACATATGGGGTGAAATAACACAATAAATAACACATTGGCCTAAATAGTACAATAAATAACAACATAATACGAGGACTTCTATACTACAGGCGAAATGTAATATTAAACTCAACAACAGCATGGCCAAAACCACAAGAAAGCGTCAAAGTGGTCGTGCTGAGAGGAGATGGAAGAATTTGTGACGTGTGTGACATGAACTGAGTAGGGAAGAATGCTCGATAATACAATGGAAAAATATATTAAAAGTAACTGTGATATTTTTTATTGGATTCACGATTGATTTTTTTAAACTAAATGAAGAGAAGGTTAACTAAATGCCAGGTTTAAATTTTATGCGTCAAACAACGTCAAAACTTTCAACTTCAACGTGGAATTGGCCGGAAATTTAACGAAAACAATATTGATGTAGAATAACCCGAATTTTATTATAATATTATAACATTGAAATAAATATCTGGCTATGTAAATCGACTAAAAACTCTAGGGCACAATTAAAGGGTTATTACTGGAAACGCATAAAGTTCAATTAAAATTAGAAAACTGATTATGAAAATGCGTTAGTTTCTTCCACCATCGCTATGAAATTAAACGAACCTTGCAATTTCCCAACGCTGCTTTAACAAGTAAGGGAAACGTGCGCCCTTCATGAGGCGGCCAAAACTTCGAAATCGACTTAATTACTTTCAAAAATTGCTTGCTAAGCCCTGGTTTAATATCAAAGTTACGACACTTTCCATGGAAAGTTCATACCGACAGCCCACTCGGCATCTTTAAAATCAGGCATAAAGTCCCTCAGGGATCCTTTCCGAGGAGGTAGAGCGATCAGTGTTCAACACGGCTCCACTCAAGCCGAGCTGAGTTCTTCAGAGGGCATATGAGGACGAGCAGTCGAGGTGGGCTGCAGCTGTACAGGGTGAGTGGCCTGTGCGTCCAGTGCGACACTTGATGCTCGCATGTACACCAAAAACAAAACTTCTCCTACGGTTGAAGAGCCTAGCTGAAAAGAGGGGTAGTGCAACTTTGAAAATGCGATTCTAGAACTTAACTCATGAGAAATCAATTGCGTTAATAGAAGAACGCCCTCAATGCTTTTATTGTGGCTAATATAAGCACTAACTCATATTTTGTCATACATAGATATCACGTGAGTACACCCGAATGAGGCAATTAATCATTGCATCGAAGGATTTTGCCAAGCCATTAACTCTTGACAGTGACGTTCCCTGAACACAGTTCTAGCTGACCATTCTTTCTCGCAGGACAATATTATACTCATTCAGATGCTGCGTTAATCCACCTTAGCTTCATGGGTGAACAAACTCTTTTGTTTTGAAGGCTAACATCATTCGCAAGGACTGCTGGAAATTTCACTGAAAATTAAGAGTCTTGGTCATTCTGTGAAGACATTGAAGTATGCCCGGGGGCCGGCGGTGGCCGCGTCTCATTAGTGACAGTGCCGAGTTAGAAGTCTCGCTGTGTCGCCACCACAAAACCAGCTTTGCCACGGTGCAAATCTAATTACGGTGACACTCGAGGGCTGAAGTAATTGCTACCCTGAGCCGTCACGGGCTCAATAAGAGCGAACAAGGAAACTTTCTCAGCACAAGCAAAACCGCAGCGCTTTCTCTTGAAGACCTCGACAGAGCAGTGACCGCATTACTCTAAACTGTGTACGTGGCAGCAAGAGGTCAACTGCAGGTGATGGAACGGAGAAGAGGGGCGAACATAATATGTATTTATTAAATGTAAACTTTCTAATCTACGACTCATAAAAACAGTGAAGAGATTAAACATTCGAACAGCACGGAAATGAACAACAAATCGTTCACATATTGCAATGGAGAGCGTGATGTCCAACTGAGCTTGGTGTTAGTCAATTGGAGTCTCTAAATTGTAATGTTATTTTCATAAATTGTAAGGGTTTACGTTAGAAATGCTACGCAAGCATGGACAGTGTAACTTAATTGTATATTTATTAATTTTGAAAATATTTTATTCTTTGACCCTTTGGCGCACACAAAACATAAGCCAAATAAAGAAGTAGAGTTAAATCCCGACCAATACTCTTGAAATACGAGTACTGTAATACTGAAACTCTCAAAACAAGATATCATATTATATCAATATATTCTTTAAATCAATGTTTCGATATTGATTTTGGTGTGTTTCGAGACTAAGAGAATATTTCAGTATTTTGAGTTTTTGGAAATCCAACTGAGCCCTGGAAGGCTACCGGACCACATTTACACTGAAACTCTTCCTTTTCTTAGAGGCGCACGAGAATGGATTTCTATCCATTACCCAGAGAGGTCCGTTCAACGATACGAGTTGTTTCTGAAGACGTGGTCAATTTTAGAATTCAGATGCAAGATGATTTCCGACGCGAGAACGCGCTGCCTGCGCAGTTTCTGTACGCCATATCAAGCGTGGTATCAAGATACATGAATTTAGAGGCCATGTTTTCAACTTGCAGAAAGGTGATAGCTGTCGCTCAAACTCCGTGCTCCTATTATTTCGCAGCTAACGACTTGCCTACTCTAAAATATAAATGAACCTTAATAAATTAGAAGGAAGCTTAAAAAAACAAATTTGCGAAGCTAAAGAAATGGTGCAGCAAATGTGTAGTTGGGAGTTGCTGAAATGAAGCTACATGCACCGACGATCTTGTGAACGGGAGGCACGGGATCCAAGTCATGAAAAGAGAAGCATTTGCTCTGTAAATTGGGAGTGCACAGTAAACGCTTCTATGAAAGGAAAATAATCGATAAGTGACGAATGTCCTCTTCCAGATTTTTAATAGTAAGATAATATTTGATTTAGTTAATCTGAGGGACCCGAAAGGGGCTCGAAAAGACCCGCGACAAGGAAGGGAAAAGATAATTTTTAAGATAATTTTTAACGTCAGCATCACGGGAGCTTAACAGGACTTGGAATTCTATCTTTCGGCAGATGTGAAGGAGGGACGAAATTTCTGTCTCTTTATTATAAAAGTAGCTCGAACAAGTAATGATACGATTTGGCAATGGAGATTAGTCGATAATTCACCTAGGCAGGTGGGGGTGAGGTTAAGTACATATTGTTTCCGAAATCGACGGCGAGGCAACCAGGCCTTCCGCTTCGAGAACTGAACACTTTCTTGATTGTCCTCTGTCTGCTCTAGCTCGGATGCTATTTCTCGAAGGTGGGAGACACATCCACCTATCTCATAATTCAAATTCTTGCAAGATAAACTCAGAAACTGAAATATTTATTACTTATTTTGAGTCGTGAATCATTGTACAGCCAGTGGGAGACAAGAATTCCAGTTACGTAAATATAGACCCTTGGTAAGAGATTTTAGCTCAAACATCGTCATTCCGATCGTTCAGGGAATTTCTTTTCCAATAGATAGACCCTAGGTTCGATAATATGAATTTATATTTTGAAACCGGCATCCACTTAGTGATGGCAGGGGGAATTTGAACTACACTGAAGGGTACAAATTACTCTCCCGACAGATAATCAATTTAACGAAGCTACAGCCGTTAATTTGTCATTGACAAGGGGAAGCTAATATGCCGAACACAGATTACGGACGAATGTGAGCCACTAGTTTGCTTAAAGGAAAGAAGGCGAAAATATCTTCCATGGCTGAACGCTATCGTAATAAAGCACAATTTAACATCACCTCCAGCAATTCTGGCATCAAAGTGCATCATTAAGCAAATGTTCATTAGGAAAGGGATTGCAGCAATGAAGAACTCATGTTAAGAACTGCAAGGGAAAATCCTGCGATTACTCATGGAAGTCCTACTTTTTAAAATGATATCCTTAATTTCCCTTAAATATCCCAATTTTGAAGAAAAAGGTTCCCGTAAATACGATGCAAATTTTACGTCTAAATTGCCACTGAGTAATATACAGTGCAGTTTAAATCAACAACGTCTTTGTGTATCTCATTCCAGAGTTAGTCTCGACCTCGCGAGATGCTTCTTTCAAAAGAGCAGCAACACCAACCGCAACAGAAGTTCTCTATCGAGTGCCGTGACCAGCGGGCACCCGCGTCCCTGCAAGGCGAGTGGTGTACACAGAAAGAATACTCTGGCATCAGGGCACAATGCAAATTTTTATTGCCCCTCGAGAAGTTTCCAGAGGCCCTGGCCCCGAGAGGCGCTCTGTCATAGTCCTGATTTATGAGAGGGCCGTGGGAGAGGGGCTGGAGTCATAGGCCGCCGCCTCTAATGAGCGACCCCTGCTCTGTCTCCGTCAAGTTACGCAAGGCTGGGCGCACTAAACTAACGAGTCACAAATGACATTCTTTTTCGGGATATGCTACTCGGTGAGTTAATAGTCAAGTTTAGTGCTGAACCATTTCGAGAAATTCTTTTTATCGGTATGACAGAGAAATTTTTCTTTCTCATCAATGTAATAATTAGAGTGTGTGCATCAGCCATTCTCCTTGAATAAAAAGTATATATATCCAGCCAATTTTCACATTTTCTTGATGTGGTTACCGATAGTTAATGATAAGTTTCAAGTTCTTTTGATATAGTTATCGATAGGTCCTGATAAGTTTCGCAACCTATTGACAAAATTATTAATTGTTATTGAATTTGGCATTCTATTGACATAGTTATTGATGAGTTTCGTAATATGTTGATGTAGTTGTTAATAGTTATTAATGATTTTCTCAATCTATAGACAAAGTTGTTCATGGTTATTGATGTGTCGTAATCTATTGATGATATTATTGATAGTTATTGATAAATTTCTCAATCTATTGACATCGTTATTGATGGCAATTGGTAAATTCGCCCTTTGCCACATGTCCGCTCGCCAGCTAATGTTCATGTTGCCCTTGTGTCTGAAATTGGGTCCTCTAAATTAATTGGGTCCACTAAATTAATTAGATCCACTAAAGAAATTGGGTCCACTAAAGAAATTGGGTCCACGAAAGAAATTGGGTCCACTAAAGTAATTGGGTCACTAAAGCAAACCACGGAGTGTAAAGCCCCTCTTTCATCATTTCAATAGCACAACCGCTTGAGTTTGCTCAACAATCGAGCAGTTCAATTTTAGACAGGTTTGAGGTTTGGAAACTATTTGTTTCATTTGTATTTGATATGAATCAAACAATAGGACAAAATTAATGAACTACCACTCAACAATTATTTAAAATTAAAAAGGCAGTGCAATGAAATTCGCAATAAAATCTACATGCACCGTGTCACACAAAAAACGGATCTATGGTTTATTGAATATTAGAGGCGTCTACGTTGCGTAGATAATATCAACAGTACCTTTAAAAAAAGTACTCCTTTCAATTTCAACACATTTTACCGTTGGGTTTGCAATGCCTCACAACTACTGACGCGTGAGGGATGTGAGGAATGTGAGGTTTAAGCTTCCTTTTCCAAGGGAAGCTCTACCTGGTTATGTGAGAATCAGTACCTGAGCCGGGAGTCGAACCCTAACTTCCCAGCTGCGAGGCTATCTCGATAACCAGTGCGCCATGGAGCCCAAGGTTATGCCTAACAGCATAACAATTCATTTGACCATTTTTCGTTTTTTTCTGCCAATCAGTTTTTGAGTTATAACTTTTAACTCTGACTAGTTTTCCATAGGTCGCTGTGCACATCAACAAAGGATGTGTTCTTTACGGCCTACTTCCAGTCACAAGTGCAATGGCGTCCCCACTGTAGTCCGACGAGGCGTAGACCTACTCCCCGATGGGGGACCCTGGCAGCGTAGACCTACTCCCCGATGGCGGACACTGGCAGCGTANCGTAGACCTACTCCCCAATGGCGGACACTGGCAGCGTAGACCTACTCCCCGATGGCGGACACTGCAACACAAGCTTCACTTATCTCGAGTGCTCAACTTAGGAGAAAATGATGGACGAAATAGTCGCTGCCTCGTTCAACGTACCTTCATGTATAGTATACGTATTTGAGTAGAATGTGTGTGTTCATTCAGTAAGTGCTATAAATTGCTGACTTACAATTACTTTTTGTTGCGTAATTGCATTACAGACCAGATTTCCTCTGATGTGATCTCGACATATATAGCCAGCAACCGTAACCCAAGTTCCACCACGTAGGATCCAGACCCACAGAACCCCGTGGTGCGCCCCTCGCAGCCCATGTCGCTCACCACCAGTTCTGGACACATTTCAAATATAAATTTTTCCGGCAATTACTGAGATTCAGGCAAAAAGTGCTAATCTCCATTGAAAATTTTATCAACGGAAAAAAATTTACTCCGTACATCAAAGATGGTGTTGCAAACTTCTTTCCAAATTCGGGATATTTTCTTCAGATTTCAGTGCCGTCCACTCAGGCGGTAAAGTAACACAAAGTAGAGCAACAAATGTAGTGACGGACCAGTTTCATCTGTTGAGTGTCTATTTCATGTGCCCGAAGTCCCCGTACAAGTCATGGCTATAAGAAAACTGAGCATCGAATAGCGGTGTAAGCTTATGTCTTGGGGAACTATGTGCTCTGAAGACATCTTGCAATATTCATAAATATATGGACGGAAGTTTTTGCAGGGGCTATACCTAACGAAAGAAGATATTGATTAAATTAAATTCTAAATACATCAGGAAAAAATCTTTACTGCTTTCAACTCGTGCATGTAAAAAATATGGCGCCATGAAGCTATAACGCAGGAATGAGTTGATAGTCAACGAGCGGCACAGCGGCAGCGGCACGATCCTCCAGTGGCTGGCGCGCTGCGACCTGCACGGACGTGGGGGAGACGTGACTTGTGCGGCGACCTGCACGGACGTGGGGGAGACGTGACTTGCGCTGCGACCTGCACGGACGTGGGGGAGACGTGACTTGTGCTGCGACCTGCACGGACGTGGGGGAGACGTGACTTGCGCGGTGAGTCGAGCAAGTCGGTCAAAGTAACTGAGCAAGAGCAGGTAAAATACGTTCACTTTAACTAAAATGTCAAAAGAGTTCTCTAAAATTTAATTGGTAGTCATAAGCGTTTACCGAAGTATTTTATGAATTGACTTTGATCTTACACAAATCGAGTAAAAAATTCTCCACTTTCGAAGAGTCCAAAAACAGAAAATTCTTCATTTGATTGGGACTCAATTTTACTGTAATTAGCAGCCCATACGAAAACTAAGTAAGTATTCCATCCATTAGAATTTCATTGCGCGTTTGATGACAGATGTATTTAAATAAAACTTTGCATTACGACAGCCCGAATAGTTATTCATTACAGCCTCACCACATCATTGGGTCAGCCTGCTAAGCCAACCGACCGATAATCCGGTTACCGACCGTCCGGATTATCGATCAACCAAACATCGGCCCACCAGACCATCAACCCACCAGACCATTGGCCCACCAGACCATCGACCCACCAGACCATCGATCCACCAGATCATCAACCCACCATACAATTGGCCCACCAGGCCGTCAACCCACCAGACCATCGATCCACCAGACCATCAACCCACCAGACCATCGATCCACCAGACCATCGATCCACCAGACCATCAACCCACCATACAATCGGCCCACCAGATCATTGGCCCACCAGACCATGGCCCACCAGACATACCAGACCATTGGCCCACCAGACCATTGGCCCACCAGACAATTGGCCTACAAGACCAGCAACCAATCGGAACACCGATGCTCTCCCAGATACCGACACCGACCAGGCCTCGCTGCCCTTTGTTCCCGTCAAAGAGCAATAAATGACAGCCTCGTCGTATTCCTCCCTCGAGAATGCGGCCACAAGAAGTCTGATTTCATGGTGATTCTCTCGATGAATGCTATCAGATCTCAATGCATCGAAGTTCTGGATCCATAACAGAATTGAACTGTACAATATGATCAGATTGACTTTATGTATTGTACTTACATACAATAAAATGTTTGCTTTTCGACGTTCAATAAAATTACGATACAGGTTTCGAACCTCTTGGAATTTGTTCAGTGAATAAAATTTCCTCGCCTCCAATGGAGCAGCCATACCTGCAAATGAAAAGAAAATGTGTGGTCACAAATTCGGTATTTACACACCCGTTGACTACAGAGCGCAGCTGTACGCTGCTCTGCGGTAGGTTTGACTGTATTCACGAACTATAAAAGTTGTCGAGTTGGGTGCTTTTCCACGTTGCCACTCGACAGAAAACATTTGCAAATAAGATCGATTAGTTATTTTGTGCTAGAAAGCAATGCAAATAAAATAGTTTTGATGTTTCACTATTTTTGTCATTCAAAACGGTCGCTTTCATAGCACCCAGGGACGCCGGCAGTAGTCGGTGCAGTCACCAGCCTGTGCTGTTAAGCTCCAGATTCTTCTTTTATAACTGTAAGAACGATCGTATTAACTGAACTTAACTCAGATATCGTGGAACTTCAATAACTAAACAAGGGTAACTGCTTGCTCCAAAGTTATTAAACTCTGAACATTTAGCAATCAAATTTAATTCCAACCTTAGACGGAAGACGATTCCATTGTTCATGACGTTTGGTAACATTTGTTACTTGCCACACTTCCAGTGTGCTTTTCATCCCAAGAAATATTTCGGAGTTTGTGAGGTCCAGTTCTGACTTCACAAATGTTGTGGACTAACGAGCATGTGAGACGGGAGAATTTCGAGAAATGCTAACGCAGTGCTACTGCACCTAACACTTCTGAATATCACAGGCTGTTCAATAGAGCTTCAATACGCAGACCAACTGCTCGTTATCAAAGGGTCAACGCAGTAATTATTTCACCTGCTTCGTCTCAACTTCTTTGAGATTGGTTGTGTAAATTAGGATGAACTCTTTTGAGAAGGTATTGAATCAATAATGTTCATGAACAGTGAAAACGTAGCAAGCGCTAGAGTCTTTGTCTTTTCTGTTGCTCTGTGTTTCGCTCGGAAAATTTTGGGTCGCTCTGTCGCTTGTCATATCCAGAAGTTGTTCACGAGCTGGTGCCGCTAGACACCAGAGGCTGCGCTACTGATCTCTTTGGAGCTCAGAACTGGGCGCTTAAATCAGACAAGGAGCGTCGGTCGCTCGCTCAGAGCTCGTAAAAGTGATCATAGAGAGGAGAGGTCCTTCTGCTCCAGCTAACCAACGTAAACCTCCATAAGCTCTACTTATTTGGCATGAAGTAACGCTTATCTCGGCACCAAACTGTAGTAAGTTAAGTTGCCAGATAACTGAAGAATTTGTAGAGGCTTAAATCATAAGTGAAAACGAACTGAAGGGTAAATTTTAGCGCCTCTCTTAGCCACGTTATCTTCATCTTCAGTGAGTGTAGAACGTTTTCTTTCGCGTTTTTTTACGAAAACAATGCATATAGTTGCATAGTGCAAAAATAAACTATTAATTTGAGCTTCTGGAATTAGCTACGACTGTTATTAAAAAGAAAGTAAAAATTATTGATAAAGTAATAAACTACAGAAGCCTAGGATTAACGTTCATCGTATCTAAGGCCAGCTAAAACTCGCACTCGGCGTAGGAGCAGGCCACGGGTAATCACCGCCGCATTTCCAGTACAATTGGCCCGGCTGCTACGGAGCGGCGAGGCAGAAATGTCCAATTTGAAGCAGGCACCACATCAGCTCCGCCCAAGCCCTGACATGTGGGCCTTCACCGAGAAGTCCAGCTCCTGCTAGCCGTAAATTGTGGCCACACAGGCCAGGCGGCGCTGCCCTGCGAAGCCTTTGTATCGTCCAGCTCTGTCCAGATGACGAAGGCCGAGTGTATTTTGTCTGGCATAAGCTTGAGCCGTTCTGCTCAGCCACGGGGAACTCTCAGCCATCACTTGGATTGCTTTGTTATTCGTCATGTTGCCGACTTTATTGCTGTGATCACCCGTTGGGCTAGTCGTGATGGTCGAGTGGAAATCACACTTTTTATTAAATGAAGAAAAAATGGCATTTATTCTTAAAAGAACGTGAAATTTAGACCCTAGAAACTGTGCAAATAAGTTAACCATAGAAGTGAAGATTTTTGAAGACTTCCTTGGATATTTAGAAAATTTTGGTTCGAAATGAAAAGCGACTCATAAATATTGAGGTCAATGAAGTGCAAGTATTATTATTGTAGTGAGTAGGAAATTATTAATGTCAGCTTAAACTACGCTTGATCTCCTGCCGGACAGGTCCTCAAGTCTGGAACTGCGCGACTACTTTCCCTTTTCTGACTGATGACCAACATTACGCTTAACCAACTGCAAGTAATAGATTATTTTATTGTTTCTATGAGGCCCTTAATCGCTCATTAACGAACGTTTCCTCCGATAATTCATTTATTAAGTTGTGAAGAACACGGTAACTTTGTTTGAGTCCTCCATTTCAACCACTGACTTATAGACTAACGAGGTAGCGATCGAAATAATTTTAAAACAAATATGTTTTTATATTTAGGCTGTGTAACTTAAAAAAATCTTATATTTGTGAGCGTAAATGTTGCACCGGCCGTTATTTCACATATGCTACATTAAATTACATGAAAATTTTTAATAACACCTATCCGGCAATTTCTGATTTTTCTTTTGAACTCACTGATCGTTGTTTCAAAGGGCAACGATATCATGACACCTGTTGCTCTCAATGGGGAAAGTGAACCTTGTTCCTTTTAATGGAATATGAAACTACTACACTATTTGCATATCTCTCCCCTACAAATGAAATTAACGCTCCTCAAAATGAAAATCATGCTCCTCAAAATGAGAGTGATTTTCCTTAAATTGAATTTCAAGTCTCTGAAAATCATATGTAATACATTTCTTCAAGATGAAAAGGACTTGTGCCTCGAACTTCGTGCTTTCGTTGAACGCCTCTGAATAAACGTCCTGGAGGCTGTAAAATCTGCCAGCCTTAATTTCATCTTTGCAAGGCCCATCGAACGGAAGTGAAAAGTTAGCTCTTCATTTAAACCAACGATCTTGTGAACATCATTTTTGTATGTATCTACGGTATAGAATTTACGCTCATCTGTTCGTTCAAACTTTTAGATTACATTGAATTCATCCAAAAGTATACTAATTTTTCATCCCTACTTTTGTTTCACTTTCAACTTTAAACTTGTTTCGAAGGATTTTTTCTATATAAATGGTTTTAAGATATCTCAATTATGATAGAAATAGACAGTACAATATATCATATAGGGAACTTCACTAATTTCTTCAGTATAAAAAACCCTCAAAATTGGGTACCCATGCGACTGTATCAGGGGGGCTGCGACACTCTGATGATAAGGAAATCGTACACATAACAAAGAGTTAATATTAGTGTCATTTCTCAGAGAGCCTCTTTAGAAATGTAGCTTTTCTACTACAAACCAAAAGTATCTCGAAAAGAGTAAGCACAGCATCTGCCGGAACATATTATATGGTTAGAACCTTAAGAATATATCATTTGTACACGCCACTATCCCTCTGAAGCCTTAGGAACACAGGTAAAACAGAGCCAACCTTATTTTAATTTTAGTTACACTTTTTCGAACTATTCTTACTTTTACTTTTAATAACTGTTACTCAGCCCTCTTTATTCTCATCTTTTCATACGTCACCTTTCCGGAAATTACTCATTTCCGGCTACACATCTGACAAAGAAGATTGAGTGAATACTTATGTGATGGATGTAGATCACCTTAGCTGTTCAATTTCCATGTAGCAAATGGAAATGAATTAATATTGCAATCTTCTTGTTCAAGCATAGTCGCAAGTTTTCATGTCAGGAAATACAGTATCAAAAAATACGAATCATCAAACTTAACTCCAATAACATTGACGTTTTGTTGCGTTTTTTTAATGAAGAAACAAATTTCCACACTTTACTTGAGCAGTAACTGTGCTTTAAAGCGACATAGCTTAAAAAAACGAAGGTATCATAAATGCTCGTACAACAGCTTCTTCTCTGGCTCCATTTACCTTTGCATTTTAGTACATATGCTACAATATTGGAGTTTTGGGGTATGATGAAAAGCTCCGTTGCAATATGGCATTTCAAAGTGTAATTTCTTTCAAAAATGACGTCGAAGAGTCCTCAGCTGAGCCTGGTCGTGACGGACGACAGAGGGGCCCCGCCTGCGGTGGTCCTGGTTCGCGCTAACTTTGCGCCTGATGTCGTCTTAACAAGAGCAATGGGACGCTCGAATTAGAGGAAGAATTCACACTGTGACCATATATGTAGCTCTGTAAAACTTGGGGCACAAAAATAACAACAGCATTTTCGCACGCACAATACGAGTCAGAGAACTGTTGAGTATACGTATTCCCTGACGATCTCCAATGGAATTTACAGGGTATGCAATTACACTAAATGCTTTCTGCCGTAAGACATGCCGATGCACCTCCATACTGATGATCTTTTGATCATAAGAAGTGCCTCCTATGCTGAGAAATACAGTGAATGATGACAAAATTATCTTTGAAATGAGGCTGCAGAGTAATGTGTCGGACACGATGTTGTTCCAGAGCACCCCAGCACGCGTGGTGCAGGGGCAGCAGCACCAGCCTGGAGCAGCTTGCCAGACTCCCATGCATAAACAATCTTTGAAGGGGACTGCCCCACCATTACGCCAACTCTGAACGCTCAAAGTTAAGTAATAAAAGGCACCGGAACTTGCACCGCGACGAGGCTTCAACTCTAGCACGAACGTCAAAAACTTAACGGTCAACTTCATCTACGCTGTTTGGCGTTGTTCTGTTCCTGTCAACGTCAACTCAAAAAGGCTTTCCTAACTTATTAAGAATTATTTTTGCAGTAGATTGAAATAAAAACTTTTAGTCAGTGCAGGAAAAATTAGCCAGCGAAAGCTTGCTCAAACGCTGGGGGCTAAAACTTTCTCGGTTAACGGCTCTCATTCTCTTTTTATGAAGCCGAATACGTGGCCGAGAAACCCCGTCATTTTGCGAATAAAACCGGAATAAAGCATCCCATTTTTAGAAGGCTTGCCCCAGCGTCGAGGCAGGTTCTTGTCATAGAATAATCGAACAACTTAGTTAAGAATGTGGCCTCGTGAGCGTTGGCCTTAAATTTTATCAGGCTCAGCGAGGTCGACCTGTGCACTCCGTGGCAGCGCGGCGCCGCCTCACGCTGCCCTGCACACCGCCACCCCGCACAGCAGGAGAGGGGCCCACTTTTGCCGGGTCTCCCGAGGCAAACTTTGTCCTTGCTGCATTTTGGGCCGTTTAAATATGATGCATCATTGCCAGTCTCACTGCAAACTCTGCCACGCTTGCATTTTTAGCCGTTCCACACCAGAACCACTAGTATAAAACAGGGATAAGCTTGTCGACGTTGCCTTTTTCGACGTTATAAAAGAGGTAATCTTTGCCTTAGCGCCTTGATACCCTGCACACTGCAGCGTTTTTACAGCTTTCAGCTTATTTATTGCAGTGCTAACGATGACTCTCGTAAAATATTTCTCAAAATTTGATATTTTTGCTATGCTCGCTGTTCGCAGTTTAATGCTAAGCGCAGCTTAGCATTAAACTAAGAGAGTAGCTAAGACGCTTGGAATTATCAGTTCTCAAAATTCACTCCATCACTGTACAGCAAAATGTTTCGATGTTCTAACCAAATTTTTCTAGTTTTCACAAGCTACAATTCTACGTATGGGATGAATATATTTGATTTCAGATAAGTAAAAATCACTGATAATTTTGAAGCCTGAAAATTCAATTTACATCTAGGCTCTAAACATCTGGCCATGATGAGTACATAAGCAATGCAGCAATAAATTTTAAAGAAATGCCTGACTATGGAATTCAAACCATAATAAATATTAGTTAGATGTTTTTTATTCAGAGAAATAGTCGGTTCGGACTTGCTACTTTACAATTACTCAGTCGTAAATAATACGTTATAAAACTCAAGAACACACTAATAAAAATTCATACCTAGACTTCCGTCACAGAGACAGCAAGACCTGACGACACACTGACGCAACTTCATCAAAACAGTCATAACTATTCTACAGTCATAGCCTAACTATACACTACTAATAGTTCAACAAAACACCGTTGCATCTGATACATCAGAATTTAGCAATACTCTGACACAAATCGGTCAAGACACCGTTGCATCTGATACATCAGAATTTAGCAATCTCTGACACAAATCGGTCGAAATATCGTTGCATCTGATACATCAAAATTTAGCAATACTCTGACCCAAATCGGTCAAGACACCGTTGCATCTGATGCATCAGAATTTAGCAATACTCTGACACAAATCGGTCGAAATACCGTTGCATCTGATACATCCGAATTTAGCAATACTCTGACCCAAATCGGTCAAGACACCGTTGCCAGCGTAGAGTGTCAGCGCCTGCGATTTACACGTAAACGGAAACCTTCCAATTTCTGCTTCAACAATTTTTATATTGTAACTTTTGTTACACTCCTGAAGACCCAGTATTTTTTGGGTTCCGTAACATTTTTGTTATGGGTTTGACTGATATACGGGGTGTCCTAGAAATAACTGACCCTTGCGTTGATGATTAAATAGGATACCAAATGGTAAGGCGCAGAAGTAAGTGACCCTTTTAATTTGGATACCACATTTTAATAGGAGGCCTTACAATTTGGTATCCCATTTATACATCAACGCAAGGGTCAGTTACTTCTGGGATACCTTGTACATACATTTGAAGAAATTAATAATAAAAACAAGTAAATGAGCACTGAAAGTCAATTTACTCAAAGCCCTCGTATTTGTCTAAGTCCTCGCTGTGTGGACTGTCGAATGTTGTTTGTTTGAAAACTCTGAGCCGACGAAAACTATTTGAAAACTTAACTTGTCATTATGGCCATGAGCGAGTAGCCCTAATTATTCTTGGTTATAGTCAGTGGACCAGTAACTCGACCCATCAATTTACCTTAAATTATACACACAATTGACTTCAGGTAATTCAAAGGCAAAATTTATTTTGCAGAAATGATATTTTACCAAAATTATTAATATTCTGTTAGGCATCTTATAATAAGTACTATGTAACTGTAGTTTTATAAGGACAGTAAGTGTATTTTGCAATAAGTGTTTTCAATGAATTTTAAACGAAAAAATGAATTGGCGTACTAAAATTTTATGCAAGAAAGTTTCGACACTTCGTCGTGATCCTTTGAGCCCAGTACGGCCAAGCGTGGGTCTCTGCGGAGGCGCACGGTACACAAGCTGCCATGAGCTCTGGAGTGACGAGTGCAGCACGTCATTGATGCAATATACGTTGTAACGGAATTAATTTTGTGCTCTAGTCAGAGGTATACAATGGAAGAACAGACCATTGTTGATCTTATGTGCCTCTCTTGAAATGTCTCCTTGATAGTCTTTGTTTACTTTGAAAATTACATTAGGTTGGAGCTTATTTTACTGTGTTCGCTAGATAAAATGTACCTGACACTCTGGCCTTATCTAAAATGTCAATTTTAAATTTAGATGTTCTCTCAAAAGAAGCAACGTAAATACGCGAGAAATGTATTCAGTCTCTTTTTTCCTTGTTCCACCAATCGAAATTCAATTGAAATTTTTGACTCATTTCGACCAGTGACACAACCCTAGTATGAACGACCCACACTTAAGACGAGCCTAATGTTACTGAAGTTCCACTCCTCCAGTAAATTAATTTACCATAATTTAAATTTTGTGAAGACTCAGTCAAAATCCCATGAAATTATTTATTTCAGTTTCGTACATGAATAAGCGCTCGACTCCTCTTCAGCTCCTTCACGTAGAACATGATCGTTGCCGCCAGCTCCCCGTTAAATTAATATTACCTTAACAACTCAAAGAAGGTATCAAAGCTACCGTACGGGTGCCTACTGGCCACACACACCCGTAGGTGCGAAATTGAAATGTTCACGTGGTTCTAGCGAGCCCATGTCGATCAGAAGCAGCTATGTCCAAAGTATTACAAAAGTGAAACATTCATACGTAGATGAATGGGTGCCGGAGGTATGACATCTTGAAGCAATACGTAAGCCACTGAACCGTTATTCTAAACAGGAATTCTTATTTAAGCTGTTCATGTTGGCACAACACTGCTTTACAGGAGCAGCGTCCTCTCTGAACAAGAGCTATGGACTTACAGATACATGACTTACAGGTAAGCTACATGTTATATGCAATGAAAAGTTGCTTTTAATGTTAGACGCATGTAATTGTTATCAAAATTATTGTATTGAAAAGTATTAGAAAGTTTCAGCACGTAAAGAACTGGAGCGACCTACGTTTACTGTCTTAAGCTTTACCTAATAAATTAGAAACATTTGGCCTATTCGCAGGACCCGCGCCTGGGACCCGAATATTCTCAGAGCAGGATAACATGACACCGCCCCCACGCAGGAGCCCTGCGCCTGGCGAGCAGCCCTCCACGTCACGACCGTCACAATTAATTGTTTTGCTCTCTGCTTTGCATTTCGGAACTGCAGTAATAATGACTTAATCGTACATTTAGGTGGCAGCTTGGTGAGCTGAAGTCGTCTCTATTTAATAAAGGTAAACGGTAACAAAATTGCTTCGTAGAACCCGATATGGATTTCGATTCAAAGATCTACAATTCATTCGTATTTTGCTATGAAAAATGGGTAATAATTTTCTAAAAATGAATGAAAGTATTTAGATTGAGGAGAGGGCTTTTAGGTTTTAAAGAATCTGTAATACATTTTTCCTTTTCACTGCCACACTCTTCAAGTTTCATGGATACTACAAGGACTATTTCATAAACAACGAATTCCAATTCAAAACCCCCAAGCTAATAAACAGAAATTAACCTTGACTTGCTACTCTTGGCCACAGTCAGAAAAGGATTGCGTCAGTCGCAAACCAGGGATTATGGAGCGGACTCTGCCTGAATGTGGTCCCGTCTTGCTCATTGAGGTCGTACGGCTGGCAGAATGTGGTCCCGTCTTGCTCATTGACGTCGTACGGCTATCACATGGTGTAATCTGGTGCTCTCGGTATCATACGGCACACGTACGTCTGGTGCTCCAAAAAATATTTTTTCAATTTTATATACACTGATCTTCAGCGTTGAGTTAATTGAAAACCCCATTTCATACATAAAATTAACTTCTGAGCAATGACTGGCACGTGCCAGTGTTAGTCCATGTATTCGTATGCGAAAGATCGAATGATCAAAGTCTCATTACTCGCATGTATAAATCGGTCAACAGAAACAGCTTGGTGACAGTTCGTAGACGGAAAAAAATTCCGGAGACAAGCTCGTCCTAATCCAACTGTGGGACTTCCGACAAAGTCGTCTCAGAGTCACCGCGGAGTTTCCCAAAAATATTCTATGTGTGACAATTGATGATGGGTGAAGTACTACAAACTAAGGCTGGATGAAAAAATAGGCTCACTAAGAAAACACACACAAAATGTGTGTTAATCACATTCTACTACGCACGTTCACTGTGAACACGCGCTCACCGTTGTGTAGCTGAACTTATGAAGAGTGTTGATGAGATAACGTCAAGTTTTATTGTAGACTGTCGCGTGTGTATTAACGTTTATCTTTCGTAGCCAGGAGTAGTCTCGCAGGCTACTCCCCAAGCCAGCAGTAGTCTCGCACGCTACTCCCCAAGCCAGCAGTAGTCTCGCAGGCTACTCCCCAAGCCAGCAGTAGTCTGCGAGAAGACTACTCCTGACTTGGGGATCAACAGTCGTGATTTTGAACCTGATTATGAGTAGTGTGACAATGGAATCCGACTAGTTCATTTTTCTTACTTGAATATGGAAAAAAATTATTACAATTTTGTAAATACGTTCAATATTTGCCAAAATCAGAGTAAAAATCCTCTATTCCGCGTACCAACCCCGAAAGCCCGAGGACCAATTTCTGAGATGCAGAGGCGCCCAGGGTGAGCGAGTCGTCCAAACTCCGCGCCCGAACTCCTGAATGAAAATCTCGGAGAGGTGAATGCATGAAAACCTCTCGCCTGCAGCACCTTCAGCTGAGCTGCCGCCCCTCCGCCAATCAGGAGGCGCCTCGGGCCCGGCACCTCGTCGCTGCAAACGAGCTGAAAAATTGGCCCCCTGGTCCCCAAAGAAAGAGCTCTACGGTGCGGGCATCTGAAAACTTGAGCTACTGGTCAAAATTTTTAAGGAATTTTAGTAATCATCAAAATACAGCTATTTTACAGGAATTCACAAACACGTACATATAACTTTGCATACAACATAGCTCCCCTCTTCAGAGAGCTCGATTCTGCGTGCTGCATGGACACCCTGCATGGACACCCTGCATGGACACTCTGCATGAAAACTGCGAAAAATATGTTGTCTGCAACAATCTAAATGGTGTTTAGAAAGGTACACACGCTAAATTTCTAATTCGCCGAGGAATATCAACAAATTTGTCGCACCCAAATGTCGACACAGGCAAACTGACACAGGTGATCTAGCACCCAAATGTCGACACAGGCAAACTGACACAGGTGATCTAGCACCCAAATGTCGACACAGGCACACTGACGCAGGCGATCTAGCACCCAAATGTCGACACAGGCACACTGACGCAGGCGATCTAGCACCCAAATGTCGACACAGGCAAACTGACACAGGCGATCTAGCATAATTAGTGGTGGACTCGTGCGGCTCAGTGCAAGTCCGTGCAGACACGCACCGTCCAGACAAATCTTTGTCAACACGCACCGTCCAGCACAAATCATTGTCAACACGCACCGTCCAGCACAAATCATTGTAAACACGCACCGTCCAGCACAATTCATTGTAAACACGCACCGCCCAGCACAATTCATTGTAAACACGCCCCGTCCAGCACAAATCTGTGGACCAGCCCTCACATCTGACCCCGCGCTTCACTGACTGCGTCGCTGGTGCCAGGCATCAGTTTCGTCGCGCCTGTCCGTGAGCCACCGCACCAGGCCATCAACGAGTACTAATGCTTCAAGTGATTCATTTGAAATTGCTTCGTCTTAATAAACAATGTGAATTTCATTTTCGTGCTTTCTTCCTGCACAACACGATGAATCACCGACCCAAAAGGTGCCTGCAGTTTTGTAACACTGAGTACAAAAATAATAATACCAGTTTACCGTCATCATTTAGTTTACGCCAGAAGATGTCTTAGCACCAGCGACATGGCCGAGCCTCGGCACACTGGCCGTGACGGCCGGTGGCTGCGCGCTTTTGGTCAAACTTGACATCTCGACGCTCAGTACTTTATTATTATAATGGACCCTTCTTGGTAGTCCCTAATGTATTCCTTTTAATGTCTGAATCACATTCTGTTGTTAATATGTTATATATACATTAATACTTTGACTGCGACGTGCGCCATATATGGTACATGCGATCATCTAACCTAACCGAACGTAACGAAAGCACTAACATATATGAATATGAATTGTCAAGTTTTCATAAAATTTAAGTTCATTACTCGAATCAGCTATTTTAGGTTAGGAAGAAAATTCATGCGATAACCAACTTTATGAGAGCAAAATCCTTCAATTCCGAAATCACAGCCGAAATTTTTGTCGACATGAAATATTTCCTGTGTGGAGAATCTCAGTCAAAGTGTTGATGGTAATGAGCTGCCGACACATTAGCTGTTATAAATGTTGGTGACACTACGCTACTAGCGCGCCTATGTTAACCTGTTACTAATACAAATAGATATTCGTATGCTGTTCAGGTAGATTTTTTTCATATGCTACCGACAAAGATTGATGTACTTACTTATGTGTCACTGACACACTGATGCCAACTCCATAAATGTTTCGTGAACACCACCTCATGATTACTAAACATATTGCCTGCTGTCCATTTAAAAAGAATAAGTCTCTCAAAGTCTGCATAGCCTCGGACTGTCGCACGATGGAGAAAACTTTCATCACCACGTCACTGAACCTGCAAGTCAGGGTTTACATGAAGTGCCTGACCCCTCGTGCGTAGAGCCATCAATGCCTGAGGGAGAAACGATTATTACGAGGGAATTACTTGAGTCGCATTAAGAACAATGGGATTTGTATCGTCGTTATTGTATGGATGTGATCGATGTCTCGCGCTGGGAGAAATCTTCGGGAGCCTACTTCACCAGTACACTCCTCTTCGTCGTCTGCTTCATCATATTCTACCTGCACCATGACCATCTTGCTGCTGCTGCTGCTGCTGCTGCTGTAAACGGTATTTGACCTTTGAACACAGCGTCACAGAAATAAAGCCTGTATTTTGGTGCCGCTTATGTTTTCTTATTCTCGAGCGCCATGAAGGCAAGGCTGAATTGGACCTTCGAGGGGAGCCCACTAATGCGTTTATGCAAATGGCGGTCCTGACTGCGAGGAATTTTCCAGCATTTCATCGATTGCGAGCGCCAGCAGCAATGTTGATGCCTTAAACAAAGTTTCTGTTACGATGTGATATGATTTTTGGCACTGGAGATAAGGCTTGATAAACCTCAGCGCATAAATTGTATCCCCCGCAGGATTAAAGGCGTAGGAACTCGAAGTAGGAACATTGGCTTTGCGTTAACCATTACCTTTTAAGACCAGTTGATAATTAACCTTCAATCTCCTATTAGTAGTGTGTGAAAACAATTTTCCTACTATTTACAAGTAAACTATTGATTTGTATAAGAGATGGATTCCTTCATAGCCAGCGTAATTTTTACCGTAATTAGGACAAATAAAAATTTAAGGGTCACATCAGTTGAAAACGACAACAATTGTTCCCTTCATGGCTGCGTTCGCGAAGACTTCATAGCAAATCCTGCTGTGTCAGCGCGGCCGCGTCCCCCACCAGCACCACCGACCAGCTGTCGGTGGTGTGCAGACCTCCAAATTGTCCTGCCTTCATTCAAAGCGAGGCCTCGGCCTGCGTCATCTTCGTACGTGTCCGCAAAAGTCAGAGTCCCAACACTGTCGCGCCTGCACAGCAGCCTGGAGTCTGAACCCCCGAGGCTGCCCCGCCCGCTCGGTGCGGCAGCGGGCGCCAGCCTCACATGGTGTTCTCAGTACCGCCTCTCTAACTTGTTTTTAAACAAGCAAATTGAACGTAATATTGAGTTTTTTATGGGAAACGCCCCACCCAAACGCTGCTTGGAGTTCTATGAAGTTTCAATACGGTGACCGTTATTCAGAAAAAATAGGTCAAAAAAATCTTAGTTTCAGGATGTTTTTTCATTTTAACATTCTCTCTCCCATACACCCCCGCTCTCCATGTCACTTGTGATTGAAAATCTTCGTATCAGAGTACCATCAAAATGATGTTTATTACATGTGACTTAAGAGACTTGGGTGTTATCGTCGCGGATAATGGCCGATTCA
>VOMN01047085.1:0-17354 GCA_014899125.1 Orchestia grillus | reverse complement strand
TGTGCTTCACTAATTAATTCAACGAAATATCCAACAACCAAGGAGCACACAACACTCATCAGCCATTATAATTTTCTCCCAAGATTACTCAGATAAGAGCACAGCGCTGCTGCACCTGACGCACTCCTCCATCTGATCAGAAAAATTCTGACCTGATTTCTCCATCTGATCAGATTTTTTAGCACTAAATGAACCCCCCGCCGCCGTCAGACGCACCGTTTTGAGCTGCTTGAGGCGCCACTTGTGCTGCAGGAAGACGAGCAGGTCCCTGAGTGGCCTGTTGGGGGACAGGGCAGTGCGCAGGCGCGGGTTGTGGGCGAGTCCATGCACGTGTGTCCACGCGCTCGAGCTGCCTGCTGACAGCAGCACAGAGATGCGCCGTGGCAGAGGCTCGCTTCCTCGACTTTCATCTGTAAAACAACACGGCATCAACCTGATGCATGTGTCATGTATTAGAATTGGTCGTTCATTCCTAATTTCCGTTCGGTAATTGAAGCCGTCTTTCAACTGTGGGCATGAAAGACAGAAATTTCATTTTCATAAAAGAGCAAACCCTCTAAATGAGTACCCAGGTCCATGAGGAAAATGTTACAAAAGCGTTAGCAAAATGCAATCACGTATTAAGATTAACTTAACATCGGCTGCAAATTTTTTCAGTTGTAAAACGAGTCCCGAAACGCCCACAAGACACATTAAATGTTTTGAACTACTTCCATCATATGGAAGGACCTCAAAAGCTGAAACTAAACGCGTTTGTTTGAAATCCAACAATGCATGTATCCAAATCCAAAGGGATCAAAATATTTTCAAACTACTTGAACTCAACACCTTCCCCAGCAGGTTTTTTGATGAACTAGTGCTTTGTTTGCGTACTTTTTGTAATATTTCCTAGATGTACAGGCACACTCGGTTACAGTCGGTTTATACTGGGACACGCAAATTCATTTCAATTTTACTTATTCACATTAAAAAAATTAGCTAGATAGCCCAGTCCAAAGTTGAGACCAATTAATTAGGTCAAAACGAGTTCTTATACCTTGAATATCTTGAAAATGTTTGGGCCTTTACGCCTTGGCCACACAGGGGTGTCGCCGGTTGTCATATACGTAACCATAAGACATAATTAGTTTTGTACGAGTTCATTGATCATTGCCAGAGAAGATGTTAAATGAGCACACAAACCTTGAGGCTGGTTGAACTTCTTGAGAGCACGGCATTGAGGCGTGCGTATGCGGATGGAGCGGCCCTTGAGCCGGACGCTGGTGGTGCCCTGGAGCACCAGCTCCCGCAGCTTCAGGCCCCTCTTGTAGTCCAGCGTACCGCCCACTCGACGCCTGAACTCTCCGTAGTTCACCAGACCGTAGATTTCTTGGGTGGACTTCTTCGCATCTGGGCAAACCATAAAGCTTCGTTCAATGGCGGTAGAGAAAAATGATCTTCTGTAATAAGTCTGGTCTTTTTGATGATGGCGGTAGAGAAAAATGATCTTCTGTAAAAGTCTGCTCTTTTTGATAATGTGGGAGAGAAGTTCTTGTAGGAGGGCATGCGGGTGTTGAGAGTGTGTAGATGATATTAGCAATATTACTTTGTATGACAAAGGAGGAGCATTTCCCACGCAAAACGTATTCCAAATTTAAAGTACCTCTTAGAAAATGAGTTATACAGAACAAATAGTATATTTTTAAGCATTAGCATGAACAGCACCTGATCAAAACATTGTGAGCCTTCAATACAACTTCAAATTATAATAGTACTAAAAAACTAACAACAGCATCTCACTGCAGTGGTCATTTACCCAGTTCGGCAAGTAGTACAGGTAAAGACATTGTTAGTTTTGTACTTTTAATGCAAAAGAACAACAACCAATATTATGCAAGTACCAAAGAGATAAAAGTGTTAGTACATTCATGCTGAATGTAACGTACCTTAAAAAGAATTGCACAAAAAATTGACATTCACAGATTTTGGCAATCAGGGAAGACTACTTCATTACTTTCAGCTACATAAACACTCCATCATGGTCAAATGCTCAAAGAGTCTCTCTGCCAGTTTACTTCCCAGTGCTTAAACATATCAATTTTCAACTCAACCAGAGAAATATCTCCACAGTCACTAACAAAATTTGCAGTGATAAAATGTGTCATGTTCACAAATACAGGTTGCAAGGTGAGACAAGCTTCACTTGATGGAATATGATTGTGGTCACCAACACGAACGTAACGAAACATGAACTCTAAGTTAGTTCAGATGACTCACACTTGCACGGTTCTGCCATTCTATTGAACCCACTGACCACATCAGCACACCTCCTCAAATCTATTCAACCCAATTTTCCACCACACCTTCTTCATGACACCGTATTTATTTAATCCTACAACAGGGGTTAGACCTGGGTCAACACCTTCATGACACCGTATTTATTCAACCCTACAACAGGGGTTAGACCTGGGTTTTCAGAGATCGAAGCATAAGGCACTGCTATCATACTGAAATGATGATAAATATAACTTACTGCCAGCAAAGCTGATGTACTTTGAGATCTTGTGCCACGTTCTGTAGTAGAAGTGGCGAACTTGATCTTTATTCTTGCCCTGTGATGCTGGCAGCCCTTTCTTCTGATTCCGGCTTTGGAAGAATGCCTGCGAAGGATTGGAAGCGTCTCAGTTCGACCATAGAAGCGAATGCATCAAGAATGGGAAGCGTCTCAGTTCGACCATAGAAGCGAATGCATCAAGAATGACACGCATCAACACATTCTATAACGCCACTCGTTTTTTTTGGGGGTAAATAATTAATTTAACAAGCAAGTGGTTAACAAAAAATATTCAAGAACACAGGTATTATCAATCAATTCAAAACAAATTCGAAAATTTTATACAATAGAACTTTCTATTCATACTCAAGAGTAGTGATGACAAAAAGACGCGCGCTACCTATTGGATCATTTTATCTGTCATGAAATCACTATAAGTGTCTTTCCATACCTGAATGGAGTCAAAATTTTTCCCACACTCATTGATGGCTTCAAAAAATACATCTTTGTCCTGTGATGACCACAGTTCCCACTGCCGTCTCCTTCTTTTCTTTGGTTGCCTAGCTTCTCTGTCGTCTTCTTCTTCATCATCATCATCCCCATCATTTTCCTCACCACCATCATCAGCATCATTTTCTTCACCACCATCCTCAGCATCATTTTCTTCAGCTGCATCTTCAACATTATTTTCATCAGCAGCATCATTGTCAGCTTCAGCAGCTACTTCCTCCTGTAGTGCAGCGTTGTCATCTCCATCATTATCATCATCATCCACTTCTTCTTCTTCATCTTCATCATTAGTGTGCTCATTTCCCTCAGCTACGTCATCAGCTGTGAAACATGAGACAAGAATTAATATCTGAATAAAATTTGCTGCATTATAAGTGTGCTCACATTTACTAGGTGTAAAATATAAGCCTAAAATTAGTGGCTGGATAACGTTTGCTACAACATTAGTGTGCTGATTTTTCTCAGCTGTAACACATGAGCCTTGACGTAGTAGCTGGATAAAGTCTGTAACAATAGTAATAAACTCCGCACATAAGGAAATAACTTTTTAAGCACACTTAATACTAAGAATAACATACATTTGGTCACTAATGAAGTAATGATTCCTCACCTAATATTTTGTAGAATATATAATTTGGCTCATCAGATATTTAGACTAATGAGCTTTATGGCTAAGCTAATATGTATTTAGGAAACTAGAGCTATTGCCTCTGTCTCCTCAGCTTGAAGGTGCCCAGTGGTCAAGAAAGCATGTATTGCTGATAAGAGTTGATGCATTTTGAGGGTACAACAACTTGGGTACATTTTCTCCAAATATAAACATAAATAAAACAGGCTTAGGTCAAACATGCTTAGGTCAGACCATCTAGACTTCAAAAACAAGGCTGTCAAAAGGTCATTATCATTTAGCAATTAACTCATTTGCCACAAATGAAGCAGATATACTAGGAATTAGTAAAAAAGCACACTTAAAATGTTGGAAGAAAAATTTTAAATCAACAACCTAAAATTCTCTGGTAATGAAGATTTCAATAGAAAATAAATCCCTCAACACAATAGCACTTATTCTGTTGTTCAACCAGAAACAACTCTAAATATTTGAGGCATCAAAGGGAATAAACCCATGCTTCATGATTATCTAGTAAGACTTACTAAGGTTGCTTTTGGTCAAGCTTGACTGAAGTCTTGTGTGAGATGCTGAAGATCTGTTGACAGAATTGGCTGCTTTTTTTGATGAGCTTCCACTGGCAGCTGCTCCTTTTGGTCCCATGCTTGGGGGTAGCTAAACATTTGCAGGCTGCTTAATTCAAATAGTGTTACTTTTATGAGAGTGAATCCTGAAAAACAAAGCACGTCATCAACAATAGGGCTCACTTCATACAAAAGGTTATCATACAGTACACTGAACACACTGCAAAATATAACTACCTACACTTGCTAGTAGGCCATACAACCAGCTTTGTAGCAGAGCTAGGCTACTTTGTTTTAAGAATGATGGAGATAGAGTAAGAATGATAGATATGAAGAGTAAGAATAGTAGATAAAGATGGAGAAGGAATGATGGATAGAGACAGAGTACAAATGATAAAGACAAAGTAAGAAAATGGCAAACAGAAAAAGAATAGAGAAAGTGGAATAGCTCAGGAAAAATATTTGAAATAGTTAAAGAAAAAAGTTAGATATGGTTGAGAAAAAATGTCAAATTTATGAGACATACAAAAATTATTTCACTACATATAAAATATCTTGCTGATACTTAAAATTGAATATGCAAAACTAATTCAACTCCATCCACATTAAATTTTAAAAATCATTTTACTTAATTATGCTTAAATTTGAATATGCAAAACTAATTCAACTCCATGCACATTAAATTTTAAAAATCACTAATCCTTGATACTATACTTTAATTTATTATTCTCTGAACAATACTTTAATGAATCTTGCATTGGATAAAAAGGAAGAATAGAATATAATTAGAATAGTTTCAAAATATTCTTTTTCCATTACATTACGCAACCAATTGGCAAAAATAAGAATTGTAAATGGCTCAAGTTTGACAACAATGAATCCTAAATTTTATTTCCTAGATTATGAAATTTATTGAAAGTACTTATAAATGTTGCTACCTTATTAAGAATAAATGCATAACATTTTTCAAAACAAATTAGTGCCAAATTGCATTAGAAACAATAAAATTTGGATAAATACTAATGTTTGCAACAGATGAAAGACAAAACTCAAGATCCCAACATTTCCCAAATAAACTTCAGCCACATACATTAGTAAATTTCAGCCACATACATTAGGAAACAGTTCCACTGAAATGTGAACAAATATCCTTCAACTTATTAAAACTAAACATTCCTACCTTAAACTCATCACAGCTAGTAAAACAGTGGCAACCCATTTCACAAATTATGAAATATAAACCTTTAGAATCAAAAGTTTTTTTTTGAAATAGCAAAATATTTTTGGCATATTTTCAACTATTTGCTCTATTTGGATATTACGTTTATTTAAATATGTATTGCAATTACACATAAATTTGTCATAGAGAGCAAATATTTTTCTGACATTCTCAGAGCCTTTACTGCACAACATGTTTTAAGGATAGAAATCTTAATAAAACAATTAGTGACAGGAGCTCATTACCTAATAAAATTAAAATTCAAAACACACTGCAACCAAGATATAGATAAATACAACAGCTAGAATGCATTTAAAAAAATCTTGCACGACGTTTTGCAAAAAATTTCTATATATATCACTAAAAATTAGGTTATTGCAGTGCGCCTTTTCTTTTCAGGCTGTCATTGTTTGTTTACTTTAGTGTTGAATCCGTTTGCCGACTCAATCCCGCTAACTTTAGAAAAGAAAGCCGAATAAAACCGTCATAAAACCAAATAAAACCATCTAATGTAAACTACATATGTCGATGAAAATTAAAATATTTAATACAATATAAAATTTACATTCAGCAATAAATATATTATAGTGATATAATTTTATTTAGAGCTTAATTTTAGGTTCAACGCTCTAACATGTGTCTCGATTTTCTAATACTGTATTCTTATGTGTTCAACTGTCTCTTCTCTGTAATTTGATGTTAATTTTTCGATTCAACTACGAATGGGATAATTTTGCTCGATAGGATTGGTATCAGAAGGAAATTTCTGCATTGTGAATTTTTTGAAAAAAGCAGGCCACCCTCAACTTGCAACAAGTCCCCTTCAAAAAAAATTTACATGTAAACAATAATTCTTTCCAAGGGGGACTATAAAATAGGAAATACATTGTATGTTAAACCATACTGTAAATGTCATTTGACTAAAGATGTTAGAAATAATCATGAAAGTCCGGTAAATAATAATAGCCAGGGAGTACTTCCCTTGGAAAAAGAAGTTTAAACCATATATTCCTCACATCTCTCACCATGCCAGTAGTTGTAAGGCTTAGAAAACCCAACGGTAAAACGTATTTTAATTAATGAAGGTTCTTTATAATAATAACAATAATAATCATTATTAAGAACACTATTATCAAAGCACAGTGCGAAGTCTAACATTTTCGCAGTTCGCTGTTTTTTGGGGACCTCTGCAAGCGTTAAATTTTGAGCGCGAATTTCATACTGTAAGGTCTGATTGGAAATAAAGTTATATATGTATATATATATATATATATATCGATAGAGTAGCCGAGAAAAAAGAGAAGATACAATAACAAAAATTTCTTCTCCATTGCCACCGAGTCATACGTTCACGTTTGACAAGGAGTTTTTTCCGTTACACAATATAAGCGGTTTCAAATTAAAAAATTTATTCTCGCCCTTCCTATACACTCTACTTTTAACTCAAGTAATAAATTATTGAAAATGATAGAAAATCATTCAACTAGAAATTCGGAGTGAACTAATATCAAGTACAAGATGTTCTAACAATACGCTGCCCCAATTTTGAATACGGAGAATACGAAATATCCGCCATCCCTTCTCATAGCTATGTTCTTGCTCGTCAGCATCAGAACTCCTACATCAGCTGCACATCATCAGCTGCAACGACACTTTGTAACCCATTAGGAAAAGAAAAGAAATAGAGAGTTAATTCTAACAGACTTGACCTGCGGTACAGCAAATTAGCTTCCTAAATGCCTAATAATTACTGACAGGATACGTGCGCGGAGTGTGTGATGAGGTGTTGAACGTTTTCAACAAATTAGCTTTCTAAATGCCTTATAATTACTGACAGGACACGAGATGTTGAAGCTTTTCAACCCAAGAGAAGCACTGATGCCCCCACTCTGTCATTCCTAGAAAATCTAGTTGTCGCACACCAGAAATTGAACATGAGCTATCCTCAATTGAAGCGTGATTTAAAAAATGTATTAACAACTTCACTGGTATTTCTATTTAGTGAATGAATGAGAAATTAAGATTCAGCCACTCGTGAGTGAGTGCTTTGTTGCTCGAATCTGTGTGACTGCCCGTGCGAAGATAATTCGTAGAGGCAAACACGAGCGCAAAATAAATGGAATCAAGCACCATTAAAGTTGTAATAAAAACATTGTTAAAAACGCACGGAAAGAGTAAAACATTTTATACTCTAAATGGCGTATTATTTTTCAACCAATAAAGATTAACCTCATGAATGAATCATTGAAAGTTATGCTTGTAGTATCATCAGAATGTGAGTTTCGGTATGCACTGTTTTAAACGAATGCTTGCTGTACGGAAATATGCTGAATATTATTAATGAGCACACTTTATCTGTCAGGTGTGTCAAAATTAACCGAAATATACTGAGAATTCTATGCTAAAATAGTATTTCCAAACAAATCACTTCGATCGGCCATCATTTTAGTAACAACCTAATTTCAAAGCATTGCTAAATCATTTTTGTAAAGATGGGGTGAAATTCATTTATGTAGAATAAAATCAGTAATTCGTATCAGAAATAGCATAATACGGTACAAACTCCTTCCTGAACCCGATTTCTTTCATATTTTAGAATGAAAAAATATATAGCTAGTCTTTCAGAATTCAATATAGTAAAGCCCCCTCCATACTGAGATGAGGATTGTTCCGCAGGATAGGCTACATCATTGGAAAACTTTAGCTCGCAAAACATAGGTTGAAATTTCCCATTTCTCGATTGAAGCCCATTTAACCTTTATCTTCGGGTCACTATGCCCATAGTAACACTCGCGTACATCTCGAGTGACCTACACAACCCGAGAGCAGAATTGCTGCGTATTACTGACCGATGCTGAATGCCTTTGTTGCCTTTCCTGCCTTAGATTACCATCTTACGATGCCCCTCCGACTTGACCTCGGCTATCATAGTGCGACCTGTGTGTAACGAATGCGTAAGGACTGTTTAGTACGGTGTTACCTATAGCGCGGTAGTTTTTAAAATGGGGCTAACACATTGTAACGAGGACTGAGTTAGTTAAGTCTATCGGAAATGATTTATTCGCTCCCTGTTCCCCTAGGGGTATTTTCTCTCATTATTTGAGTGAAAAAAAAGTTATTTTCGCCAGACAGAACTACAAAAAAAAGCGCGAGTTCGCCAGACATAGAACTACATAATAAAGCTCGAGTTCGCCAGACGTAGAACTACATAATAAAGCTCGAGTTCGGCCTGCAGCAGAGGAGAGCTCGTAAAGGAAAATTTAAGTACCTTGCCAGACAATTGGTTCGTAAAGGCCAAAGAATCTCACGCCCAAACCCAAGAGGTTTACCGCGTCTTGAGGCCCCAATTTGCATTTGTAAATTGTATGTACTCGTCAATGGAACATATTGCAGAAACATTTAAAATTCATAATAATCGACCTTTGTTTCCCTGAAGCATTTAAGGAAATCTGAATATTCGTTTTATTCGTAACCATTGAAGTTTTCAGCGAAGTTCGCCGATCATTACTTGTCCAGTTGACCTTTGATCTTTTTTTTTTCATTAAAAATTTTCCGACTCCGATAGTTAAATTCCATTTCCCAAAGGGAATTTTCAAATTTTCACTGCTCCGGGGAGTAATTCGCTGTTGGAGTGTATTTAGATAGCTGAGGTTTAAAGCTGAGGTTTTCTTTTACTTTTTAATCGACAAAGGAGTGCCTGGGAGGGCAAGCGAGTGCAAATTCTTCACAGATTGCGTCTGAGAATTTTTGTGAAGAAGTATGAAGCCGCAAATAAATTGTTCGAATAGATTGTTCAGTGTGAACTTCGCCTCAAATGTTGAGTGGATTTTACTAAAAGTGTGAATTAAACGGCCTAAAAAGCTAAATTTTTACAAGCCACGCAATGTCTTTCTAATTCTTATGTTGAAGAAAATGTGTTCTTTGACATGGAAAATTGGTCAAATGTAGCAAGTATCTTGTATACGTCAGAAAAAGACTTCAGATGCCAGAAAATCCAGGTTTTGGTGAAGCATCATTGGTTCTAAGCGATGTGTGGAATAACTCGTAATCAAAGGTAATGGTTTAGATTTCGTGCCTCCAGAGCGTAGAGAATAGCGCGTGAAAGTTAAATTATGTCGTATTCAGCGACACTGCAGTCATGAGAGGAATTAGATTACAGCTTCGAATACGTGAAGAACTGTTTCGAAAAACATAAAATGCGAAGGAAGGGACATTGTTTCAAACTTATTGAAAATTTCAACTCCCCAAAGTTTTCATACACGTATTTTCACAACCAAGCAGCAAGTTGAATTACTCAGTCTTAAATATTTTATTCCATCAATAAACAAAAGGAAGTTATTGGGGAGAATACTCAAATTCGGAAACGTCGTTGGAGAACCCAAAGTCGCTCTCCGAAACTCCAGAAAAATGTCTCGCTGCAGTGCCGCGAGCTGGAACTTAAACATAACCACACAAACCTCAAGCAGGTGTCAGGAAAGGTAGAAAAATCTTCTAATGCAAAGTCGAAACAATAGAAGTGCCGCTACGTAGCAAAAAACTATCAAAAATCGTTGCATCGTAGAAACCTACACTCTGCAGCAGAAACATGGTTACGCACACCGCACATGCTTTTATCAAATCCCTTGGGAAGACTCAACATTTAGAGGTTTAAACTTCATTGATGTTTTTCCTAGACTGGTTTTGCTCTCCTGCGACTTCCAATTAAAGTTGATGCAGGCGAGGCTCGTAATTCTGCACGATGTCATATTAATGTGGCCATTACCATGAACTCCATCCAACAAGAACACTTGTATGATACGGTGTACCATATGCTGTGCTTGTCTAATTAATTATTAATACTCTCTTGGGAATATTGCAGAGACCATTTAGTCTGTTCTAGGCTTTATGAACGTTTCATTGAACTCGATCTTTCAAAGTTTTGACTGAATGAGAGAAATTAAAGTGTCTGGAAATATATTCATTTCAATTTGAGCAAAAACAGTGAAATCCATCTAAAATTTGCCCTTAACTATGGATTCCATTTAAAAATGTTACGCAAGCTAAAATCAACAATAAAAAGCCAGAAGGATCGGTATTGCGCAAATTCGAGTGATAAAGTATTTCATTTCTGTTAATTGAGTGTGAATCTGGTCACTGTACACTTCACAACGCGCTTGTGTGAAGAAATTGAAACCTGGGGACGAAGAAAGCGATGTTCTGCATTTATTAGGCTGTGTATGTATATTTGAGTATATATATATACTCAATACATATCTACATTTATACATACCTCGTCGTACAAAAGTGTAAAGAGCTCAGGCCTTATGAATTATAAAAAGTTAGAATTGTGAAGTACATATAATACACAGGGCAAGCGAGAGCTTTGCATTCATTTAGCATCAATTGAACGAGCCAACTTAGGTTAGAGTTAGATGATCGAAAATCTTTGATTTATGCTCTTTTGGGCAAGGAGTAATTATTTCAGCTAGAATGTTTTCAGTTGCAGTAGTCCTGTAATAATTATGCCTCGACGTATTGATCAAACTTACATACATATACAGCGATGCTAAAACGTAGTATAAACTACCAAAATTGAGGATCTAGACGGGGTATATGCATACAACACAGCGGACTTCGAATGGGGCCCGTCACAACAGCACTGCGTTGTAAACAAAGCCAGAGAGCCTTCGTCCAAATTAACGTCGCTAATTTCATTTGAAATCGCAGAATATCTACACGTGAATCTGAATCTTTATTTATTTCAACAGAGGACAATTTTGAGATGGTAGAAATGTACAGCAACATTAGAATACAATAGACAGGACAAACCGGCGAGAAAAAACAAATGCAAAGCTGACGCTGGAAATAACAATGGAGGAATGGATCTTCTGCTCTAAGTTCACCTTGCCTCAAAGTGAAACTTTCCATACAAAGAAAAATTGGCTTCCACTTACATTTGGTTTTGTTATAATAAGTCTGGAATAACTCAATTCAGAGCGCTGATCTACGTGCGCATAAGAAGAAACAGAAAGAAGCTTGGCTAATCTGAACAATTAACTGTCAGAATGCAACGTATTCATTTATTCTTCAACTTCTGAGTCAAAATTTCAAAGAACAAAGAAAATATTGAGTACATAAAATGAAATAAGCATGAAGCTAAATTTTCACAGATTTTAATCATATTCATTTTGTAGACTTTTCCAAAGTTTTTCATTTCCCAATAAAAAACTTCCATACTTTACTTATCTTTGGAAATTGAATGTACTAAAAGGTGTGCTGTGCATGCCAAATTGTACTTTTAATTTCTATACGCTGTTTATTAAGAGAATGACATTTATATTCAAGGGAATTTCCCACGGAGTGAATAGCCCACATTTTAGAAAATGATATTTTTTCAAAGAAGGAACATCAAAGTTTTCGGGACCGAAAGAGGGCGAAATAAACCATTATTTATATCTTCACGCGGAATTTTATGATTTGGAATTGGATACTTTAAAATGGCTACAAACATATAATTCAAAGTTAAATAGATGTCAAAGGCAGTCAAGAAAGAAAGAAAGAAAGAAAGAAAGAAAGAAAGAAAGAANTTCTAAATTCACTCCTAAGCACGAAAAGTGACGCGTGATATCAAAGAGAGTACATTTCTTAGGCCCCCAATGCGTGCCATCCAGGGTGAGCGTCAGATCTGATATTATTCAGAGTTTTAAGTACATAATGGTCTTATATTCACTAAGCATGACTCGTATCAAGTCTAAATTTATGTGAAAATAAAACTTTGTGACAATGATATGGTTGCTAGATTCTCACTTAAAATTACGTGTTTAAGTAAGTGAAGGTATAAGTAGAATGATGGCATTTTATTAAGTTCCAGTTAGCTGAAGCGCGATGCAAATAATTCAAATCAACTTTACAGGAACTTTAAAGGTTTTCCTGCAATGCATGTGTTCAGGAATGATTCACTATATCTAATTGTTACTCACATATGTCTTTATACAGAGGAGAGTACATTTGGTTAGGAGATTGGAACCTTGATCCTGGCAGCTACTGCATTTCTGAGCCTCTCCTAGACAGTCGACCGCCTCCTCGACGCTGTTTTACCTCTCACGGAAGCGGGCATTCAAGAGGTGGACAGGAAGAACCTCGGTCATGATGGAAGGTAGGTGCGGTCGGCGATCGTTCAGGAAGGTATGTTCAGTTGTCGAGGGAAACCTGAAAATTTTAATGAACGTGTTGCTTTCAACCATGGAATTTATGCGCATTAGTTACACAGTGAAAATTAGAGCATAGGAAATTTTTCTGCTTCACTACGGTATTGTCCGTTTACGATTTCGAGAATTTGCTTTTGTCTCTTGTACAAATGCTCTGAGATCATGATTCATTATTTTCCTTAAAATCTACATCTTCCTTTTTCTACCATCGGCACACCCGCAGATATAGCAGACGTCCTATGAATCACGACGTGAAAGTACTGCTTCGCTACTCCGTGCACTGATCTTGACCGTGCCCATGAAAGCAACGGAAGTCACAAACTCGGTTGATGAAATTCCGACGATCGCTCATCATCGCCCAGGAAGCGCGCTGCAGCGCCTCCGGCTGAGTCGGAATAGGAAGGATAATTTATTTAGAAATTATTAATTAATCGATCTTTTCCGTCACCGAGACGTCGGTGCATCTCTAGCGACACGCACGGAGATGCTCAGCTATCATTTCTATTTGCAAATGAACTAAAAATTTTCCGTAGAATTATTCGTCAAAAATAATTTGAATGTCAGAGAAATAATTTTATTCCTGTCATTTTAACGTTCGAAAAGTATATAGAACGGTGTTAAATTAACATAGAAGATGATTTTCGAGTGCATATGCATGTAATCAGACGTGCTGCGATTCTAGGCCTCACTTCAGCTAGAGGAAATTTACATATACACAATGTTGTGTGTGGAAGTTTCAAATCTAGGGGAAAAAGCAAAAATCAAATGAATATTATTTACACGCTTGCACCCGCTCAACTAATGCAATAACTATCGTTTGTACGAAACCGTGTCGTAGCTCTTTATTATCAGCGAAAAAAAGAGTTGTTGGAGATAAATTACTGCTCACACAAAAGTCGTTCCAAAAAATGAGTTAGAGTCTGGTGAACATACATAAAAACGAAGAGTGTCACTGCATTAATTTTAACATTCCATAGTGATGAAAAAATAATTGTTACTCTGCGTTGATATTTAAATTTAAAGGGGTTACAAACATTTGAGGAGAATTAGAGTTCACTGCCGCCTTGTGCTACAAAAATCGAAGCATTTAACAATGCGGCATTTTGAACTGTCGGGTATTAAAATTACTAACTTCACACATCATTCCTCGCAAAATATTTCTTTGCATATAACTCTATTTAGTAGCTCACTTTTACTGAAAGGAACGACCATTAGGTTTCCGTTTTCTAGGTGCATATGCATCGAAAGTTATGAATTATATCTCCTGTAACTTTATTGAGACTGAATGGAGTAAAATATACACGTCAATTAATCGCATGAGTCAGTGCGTTGCGGTGCAGGTGATACAAGCTGCGGCGCACTTCTGTGGTCTCTACGAGTAACTTCAGAGATCATGACTTCAATAACTTCAGAGATCATGACTTCAATAACTTCCGAGATTATGACTTCAATAACTTCAGAGATCATGACTTCAATAACTTCTGAGATCCTACGGGATTTCAGCACGCAAAAGGAATTCAATCTCAACATTGGCACGCTCCAGAAGATTGCAATCGTTCCGGATCACTGGAACGTTTCATGTCCAAATAGTGTACAGAATACAGAGCAAAGCTTGGTCCGAGAAAGCAATAGCAGCAATCTGGGAGACCTTTCAGCAGATCTATACATTTGAGTCATTTGCGTAGAGTGCTTGCTAAGTCAAGTCAAGAGCACATACACATATATATATATATATATACATATGTATAAATGAAGAACTACACGACGTTGTTTGAAAGCCTGGTGACTAATAAATAATTTTCTCAGAAGAAAATTTGTAATTTAAATTTCTCCAGTATATTTATATATATAGTCTCAAACACCAATATCCCTTCCGATCACACTCGGAGAACGAAATAGTGGTTAAAAATCTATAGAAGCAATGTTTAGTGATTAGTTGGATGAGCACTACGTCAAATAATATTTAATATTTTGCGTTGCTTGGCAAAGTGTTTTCTCCTGAGGAAGATGAGATGTGTGGCGCTCATGCGAGTAAAAATTATAATATATTTGTGCAATTCTGTACTGCAGCGTTACTTTCAATTCGTTTTTAACTGTACTTTAAATATTTAATTGAGAAAAGAATACTGTGAAATTAATATCGTTATTTATTTTGACATTCTACTCCGAATTACCTCGACACACTTTAGGCTCACATTTCAATGCTACCAGACTAGAGATGACGTAAATGATCATCTAGGAAACTTTTTAGAGGAAATTCTTAACCTATTCATCATGAAGCTTATTTTAGCAGCCCGAACGACACAGGAAAGTTCCAGAAAAACACGAGTCAAATAATGGAACACTGTTAAAATATCACACAATGTTTATGATCTGTTCAAAAAGTCTGCGTACTATAGTCAATTTCTTTAAATTAAAAACTTTCGAAGGGTGCTAGCGTAGACACACAGCTCACTCAGCATAGGATATGATAGGATACCGCTTTACATGTTGGTAGGTCTTGCGTTTGAAAATGTCATTCCCTGATAACGAGCAGTGTTTAACTACTCGAGTGCTCAGTACAAATGTAGAATAAACGAAAAAATAACTCTGGAGAATTTATTTTAAAAACTACCCTCTTCAACGTGGAGTCCGAGTGCGATACATTTTAATTGATTTCTCGCCCATAGTACTCGTCCTGCCGCAGTTTGACCTCACTGCAAGCGAGTGCTTGCACACGTGACGCACGTAAATCTGTGTCGCGCGGAGCGTCCAAATTACGCAAGTTTCCGGTCTTTGACGTGATGTGTCTGGCCACTCCCACGGAAAGGAAAGCCTTCGGGTAGTCAGACCTTCGAGTCGCGTCGTGATGCCGAATGATAGACGATCGGAAACTACTAAGCCTACGATCAAGCGTCAGTGACCTTCTTTTTCAAGGGGCAAAGGCACCCAAGTTATCTTTCTCGTATGCGAATACTTTTCATCTAAGTAGACATCAGAGACTGATTATCATGAGAAGTCTAGAAATTATCTTCACTTTTTATCGTGCGACTTATTAGACGCTAGTTTACTAAGAAACTAAGTATAAAAATTCACGTATGATCCCTGCAGCATGAACTGCGTAGCTGTTGACATCCTGCATTTTAAATATTTAATTATGACTTTCAACTTCAGGAAATGTATGGGTGCCTACTAATCGCAAACACGATACATTGCGATCAGTGTGGTGCTGGTTCGATCAGTCAATGGGAAGTTGCAGGAGAGCGTGATAGACGCTTGATGTCCTCGCAAAACTCCAAGGAAATGCGTCAGGAAATACGCGGGAAGAGATCCCGGCTTCGTCGCGACAGTCCCGGCAGCAGTTCAGAAGTGAGGTCAAAGTTTTCAATAAACATGACTACATTCGCGTTCAACTTGACCATCTACACCAGGACTTTTGTTTTCAAGTAGCGAGACCGTGATTTTAACTGAAATATAATTTCTGCAAAAGAAGAAATCACTAACAACGTTTTAAGCCTCGGCTTATTTGCAACATATCTAGAAATTGCGTTATTCAAAATAAAGTTGATTCAAGTATTCGAATAAACACACTCAGTTATAAAATAGGAGGAGAAAATTTTTGTGTAGTACTCGGAGAAGTCGCTGTTTTGAGAGGGGAAGTACTATGGATCTCACAAAGAAAGAGCTTAAACTTGCGCGCATGCGCAAAGACTATAAAATGCAAAGGTCAAAATTATGCGATCATCCCAGTCAAAACATATGGGACAATTAATATGAATTGCTGTACTATTAAAATGATTTACGTAGATTGCACCAAAATCGGAGGACATTGTAATCAATTCAATGCAAGAGGATGAGGCGAGACTGTTCTGAATATGTCCCGTTTCTGAATTTACTGTGTTATTTTCAGGAATTTTATTGAAATGTTGACAGAGAACGTCCTCCCAAAACGTATAGTATTACAACATACTGATGATACACTATCGTGTTGGAATGCTTAAACGAGCACAGTTTTTGTTAAGGCCAATGTATTGGAAAAGTTGGTGCTGATTTTTGCGAATGAATCAACGTTCATTCTGGATATATTTGCTTTCCCTAACTACATTCTGGTTTTTTGCTTGTGATGCACTGCCACGCTATAGTTTAGAAAATAGATCAAAAATAAAGATCAGTTACATTGTTGAAAGTTGAGTAATATCATGTTAAAATATCATGTCATTGAGATGCTTGTTATCCCTTGTTTTTCTTAGTGCTTTCTCTTTACCAGCTTTGACTTCTGAAGTCCTTCTGAGAAAACCTGAACAGTTGTCTCTATGTGGTGCTATTGAGGTCATGTGCGCAAGGATGCCATGTGCGGAAATACCTCAAGTCGCCGTTTTTATTACGATTCTACATTTTCTTGGAAAGGTTGTTTGGTCTACAAACAAGCTAGTAAAAATTAGCAGTGAACTTTAGGAAAGAGGGATAGAGGAAAATGTCATATCATCCGTTACAAATTCAGTTTTGCAACGATGGGAATGCCTGATAATATTTTCTAACAAAAACTGTATTCTGCTCCAGAAAAGAGATAGGTATTAAGTTCTGGCAATGCGAAATTCATCTTACATCACAATCGAATAAACTACGTTCGAAAAGTTCTTCGGTAATTTTAATGGTTATGAAGTCTATTTTCCATCGGTATGGCCTATTGTGAAAGATAATTTTTACAGTAAGTCTCACAGTAAGTTCCGACGTT
>VOMN01047083.1:0-14164 GCA_014899125.1 Orchestia grillus | reverse complement strand
GAGCTGTTAGGTGACAATCAAACAATAACATCTGAAGTTTACTCAAGCAGCTAAGCCATTTGAAGCAATTCTTTAGTTGTATTGGCTGGGTTTTCATCTATGACAGCCTGAAATTCCTCAGAATTGAGTCTTTTGAAGAGTCCTCCTCTTGGTTCATCTTCTAGACTAAAGTCATTCTTTTTGGAACGGGACAACCATCTTCTACAGATCTTTTTATTCCCCACATCAATTCTATCAGTGTTTTTGAGCGATCTTGCTGCTAAAATTGCTTTCTTACCCTTCTGAAATTCATACAGTAAAATATTCTTCATGTGTTCTTCACTTGGAGCTTCTATTTCGGTCAATAATAGTTATTGATGATTATAACTAATACAAAATCTGAATATAGAAATATTATTTTAGATATGTAGATAGCTACACATGTGTCATTTATAAGTTAAGTTGGGGTACAGATGGACTGAAATTATAACTCGATAAACAAACAAAACTTTCGTTACAACCTGACACTTTGCTAGTGCCCACGTGTCTTGCAGATGTCAGAACAACAGTCACGCCGGCATAAATTAATGCTAAATAATTAAATGTTCTTTCGGCGGCTGATTTAGGAGTTAGAAGCGGTGCCTGCGATCGTCTTGTGACAGCAGCTTCTCTGGCATCCAGGCGGTGCGTGGTTTTCTTCTCACTGTGGTTTATCTTGAGTTGCCCCAAAATGTGTGGTTTTAGTTAGCATATCTTTAACTTAAACAATCACTATGTATATGTTGGGTTTAAGTTTCTAGAGGTATCACTTGAGCAGCCACAAAAGTATGTGTGCAAATTATCCTGAATTTTTCTCAAAAAGTCCCGAAAATAAAGCTCCTTAATTACAATAGTTTTTGCTTGAATGGTTACTAAAATGCCATTCGAACAATCAGTCAATGTCTGAAGCAGTTTCGGCAGACATCTAAATATGGACGTCGAATACTAACTTTGCTCTCTATTCTGGAGACAGGTTGGACGTGCACGTCCTGTTTCTTAGGGACTTAGGGACTGTACCGTCCCTTGAATTTATCAGACCTGACTCCAGAATAGAGAACAAAGTTACCATTCGATGCCCATATTTGGGTGTTTTCCGGTTTTTAGAGATTGGCTGATCATGTGAAGACCCCATAACAATGGAGCTTAAATTTTTATAGGTTTCATTCGAGCAAGGACAAAAACCATGATTTTTGTAACCGAAAGCTTAACTGTCTTAGTGAATTAGGACGCGTAGTCAGGGACCAGCCTGTCGAAGGCACTTCTCGTTTCTCGGTTTTTCCAGTTGACATAAAAGTCTCTCCGTCACGTATGTTAGTCTCTCCGTCACGTACGTTAGTCTCTCAGTCACGTACGTTAGTCTCTCAGTCAGGTACGTTAGTCTCTCAGTCACGTACGTTAGTCTCTCATTCACGTACGTTAGTCTCTCAGTCACGTACGTTAGTCTCTCCGTCACGTACGTTAGTCTCTCCGTCACGTACGTTAGTCTCTCAGTCACGTACGTTAGTCTCTCCGTCTCTCCGTCCGTACGTTAGTCTCTCCGTCACGTACGTTAGTCTCTCCGTCACGTACGTTTGCCCGCTGAGCCAGAGACTACCGCACCCTGAGGTCATAGATTACAACCTGGGCATGTGGATTTTACTTCCTATTAATTGTTAGCTTCTTGCAAGGAGTTAGAATATTTAACGTACATGAACCCACCACTGCAAATTCTCATATTTTGTGGCAGTCTCAAGGCAGGTAGAGAAAATTTATTTCTAGTGCTATCGTCATGTTTGCAGTTTCTGAATTGAGACAATTTTGCGAGCGATGGCGATAGGAAGTTAGAACGGAGTCTGTGAAGCAGTTCTTATTATGCTTCTTTCGGAAGGCTAGCTCAAACTTTTAACGTACACTTGGATGTCGCAGACATCCAGCCGTGCAGACATCCAGCCGTGTAGACATCCAGCCGTGTAGACATCCAGCAGTGATTAAATGCTAGGACGTTTCATCTCTCTATTAGCAAAAAAGTTGTCATATTTGGTTGAATAAGCTGAAAAAATATTGACCAACTCTACTGCAGGTGTTGCTTTTTACATTTGTTTTTGAAGCCACTCAGACCTTACATCAGCCACGTTTTTGAAGGTCTTTTCAATAAGGAAAAGGTTTAATGAATTCTATGTATTTATTGCAATGAAAAAAAAAGTATTCTGTAAGATTTTTATCTTCTATATCCGTCACCACGACAGTGTGTTCTGTAGGTTTCGTATGTTCTTGTTTTTTAGTGCAGAGGTTTGTGTATTCTTCAGTTATTTAAATTCAAAGCTTTGTGTATTCTTCAGTTATTTAAATTCAAAGCTTTGTGTATTCTTCAGTTGTATGAGTACAAAGCTTTGTGTATTCTTCAGTTATTTAAATTCAAAGCTTTGTGTATGCTTCAGTTATACGAGTACAAAGCTGCTTTGTATATTTTTCAACGATTTGAGTGCACAGCTTTGTGTCTACTCTTGAGTCATTTGAGTGCGGCCTGCTGATTGCCAAGTCGTCTTGGTTTCATCCCATTCTCGTGCCCAGCACGTGCGGACATTATACGTTAAATTAAAAGAACTCCATTATTTAAGAGGTGAAGCCATGCTCACGGGCTTTCCGTGGTCGCTAATGGAGGGAGCTCAGGTTTGATGGGCTTATAGAGTAAATTTAATGAGATTTTTCAAAATTTTTGAGCTAAGTACAATCAATTTTTTTTTGTTCGAAAGGAAAAAATGAGACATTCATTTATCGCTGAACGTCCATAACTTCGTGAATGCGCTTTGAGGAGGAAAATTGAAAATTCATTTGAATTATTTTGCTATTGATTCGCAATTCTTAGTTCAAGACTTTAAAAATTTGTAAGTACCGATGTCGCTCTTCTTGCAGGGGCTCAGGTCTGAAGAAGAAAGAGACTTTTCTGCATCAATATGAATAAAAAATCCATGAATCGTAATTGGGACCCATGAATCGTAATAGAGACCTATGAATCATAATAAGACCCATTAATCGTGATAGAGACACATGAAGCGTAATAGAGAGCTATGAATCCTAATGAAGATACAAGAATGGTAAAGAAACTATTTTTAAAGCTGCAGTAAATAGTAGAAGTTTCTATGATCACCAGAGCCGTAAGAATTAAACTTAGCTGTTTGCATCCATTCGTTCCATGTAAATATTTTTCAAACTTAATTTATGAAGTACTGCAGTTACTGCTCCTCCTAATTTTCTGTCAGAAGCATGTCTAAGTGGGTGTAATCGAGGCTTTTATTTTCAGCAGTTTATTTTAAGCACTTCTCGACCTAAAGTAAGGGGGATGGTTCCTAAGCGTTTCTAAAACACATTTCTTAATTTTATCCCTGGGTTCAACAGAAATCGAAGAAATTCTTCACGCATTATTACCGCAGCCCAAACCATCACAGATCCCACTCTCTGTGCTTCAGCCTCCTCTCGCCCGGACTGTCCCAATTTCCGGGCTGGTATTATTCAGATGAAGGTCATACTAAAGCGCTAAATAAATTGCCGTCACTGAAAATGTAACGCAGAGGGTTAGCATACCGATTGTGGTAAAGAAAAATTCTGTATCTAGGCCCACGCTTTCCATAGCTTGTGTTTTTAAGACTTTTTTTCCATTTATTATAGACACGTTGCACACATCTTGAAACGTGTTTCACAATTCCAGCAACACTTTTTTCATCGACTTTCTCAAAGATTTCTTTTTCAGTATCTACAGCGTAGCTTCCTGGCACACGTAAAAAGTGAATGTCGCCTCCAGTAAGACACCACAATTGAAGAATGACTGCGGCTTAGTCCGTTCTATGATTTCTTTGTTTCGCCGATCTCTTAATGAATTTCCACAACATTGTTTTTAATTTTAGTGGACGTTACTTCGGTATATCTTGCATCCGAATGTAACATACCTGTTATTTTATTAATTTCACCACAATACGTCCCGTTACAGAGTCTGAAACTCCATGAATCAGGTCAATTTTATCAAACTCGACTCGTGACTGTTTCAAACAGTTGTGAATCGTTTAAGGTACACTAATTCAAATTCAAATACGCCTTTTCATTTAAAACCCTGGAGGTGTAGGCCTTTGGAATCCAAGTTGCCTCGCAATGATCCCGACCCGTGTTCAGTGCAACTTAAATACGATACCGGAGCATTTTGCCGCGTATCGGAGTGTCCAAGAAGTCGTTAGCAAACGACATGCGCTGCCCAAGTGCCCGTTAAAGGTGGCTAATAAGGTAGGCTGCAGTTCCGTCCGTGCGGACGGTCGTAAAATTGGCCACAAGGAGCAATATCGGCGTGCTGGCGCTTTACGGCTGTCCAAAGTTGATTTGAGGCTTCCGACGGCCGTGGATGAGGAGAAAGTTGAGGCGTCTGGTCTGTTCTTCTAGCTGAAAATTTGTCTTTTTTCTGGCTTCCTAGACTTGCCTCTGCGCGCACTTTTGAGCGCTTCACTGAATTGTTCAAAATTGCGGAAATTTTAGCAGCTCATCACGACATTGATTGTGCTTTATGGCTGAGAATGGTGCGGTGTGGTGCTGCAGATGATCCAACGTGTAAAATTACCGTCAGCTACCGGGAAATTTAATGGATAGAAATTAAAATTAACAGCAAGAAATAAAAATGGTGAGTCCCTAAATATTAAGGAAAATGAAACCTGCTTTTCGATTGAAGAACACTTGCGCGTTATTGCGTATGTTTTCTACTTTCACTGTTATTACTTACAACAAATTTAATCTCCATTCACCGGTATAACTTAGAGTAAATGTAGTCTACATTCACCTAAATTTCGTACAGTAAATGTAATCTACGTTCACCGGTATTTCTTACAGCAAATGTACTTTACATCCACTCTCACTGTGGGAGCTGTTGTCAACATTCTCACAAATTGAGGCGTCATAACCAACATTCACCACTGCAACGGAGAGCTGGTTACTGCAACTTTAGGTTATATCCAAATTATTTTACAGCAACTGATAAGAATAGAATGTACTTCGCTGACAGTAGGCAAAGGCTAACAATTCGAGTACTACATAATTCCTAAGGAAATACCATCACTTTTAGATACTTGTGCAGGTACTACGCCATCATGTACCCGATGCAGGCACAGTACCGCTGTACCATTTCCTTCTGGTACTTGTGCAGGTACTACGCCATCGTGTACCCGATGCAGGCACAGTACCGCTGTACCATCTCCAAAGCCCGTAGAATCTGCGTGCTGCTGTGGGGGGCGGCGCTGGTACTGGCGGCACCCGTGCTGCTGGTGCAGGTACCGTGCTGCTGGTGCAGGTACCGTGATGCTGGTGCAGGTACCGTGATGCTGGTGCAGGTACCGTGATGCTGGTGCAGGTACCGTGATGCTGGTGCAGGTACCGTGATGCTGGTGCAGGTACCGTGATGCTGGTGCAGGTACCGTGATGCTGGTGCAGGTACCGTGATGCTGGTGCAGGTACCGTGATGCTGGTGCAGGTACCGTGATGCTGGTGCAGGTACCGTGATGCTGGTGCAGGTACCGTGATGCTGGTGCAGGTACCGTGATGCTGGTGCAGGTACCGTGATGCTGGTGCAGGTACCGTGATGCTGGTGCAGGTACCGTGATACTGGTGCAGGTACCGTGATGCTGGTGCAGGTACCGTGATGCTGGTGCACGTACTGCCTGTAAAGCTAGGGTGAAACTAAATTGCTTAGTAGCGTATTATATAAACTTCTATGTAAATTAGTAACAAAGAAACCGTAGTTACAGGGAAGACTTAATTATGAGATAAATTTAGTTACAAAGTAAACTCAGTTACATCCCTTTCATGGTAAACTTAATGACTAGGTAAACTTAGTTATATGGTATCCTTAGTTAGCATTACAAGGTATATATAATGTCAAAGTATGCTTAGCGACGAGGTAAACATTGCTTGGTGACAAGCTATATTCTGTGACAAGATAAACTTAGAAGGTAAACTTAGTGACACGGTATACTTAGTGACAAGATAAACTTAGTGGCAAGGTATACCTTGTGTCATGGTAAACCTAGCTACAGGGTATACTTGGTGATATGGTGACCTTAATTGCAAGATACATTTAGTTACAATGGAAACTTGGTTGAATGGTAAGCTCAGTTACACGGTATGTTTATCATATTTACGAGGCAAACTTAGTCTCGAAGTAAACTTAGGTATATAGGTAAACTTAGTCTCGAAGTAAACTTAGGTATAAAGGTAAACTTAGTCTCGAAGTAAACTTAGGTACAAAGGTAAACTTAGTCTCGAAGTAAACTTTGGTATAAAGGTAAACTAAGTTATGAAGTAAACTTGCCACGAAGTAGAGGTAAACTATTTTACCTAGTAAGAATTAGTCTGCCTTATTAGAGGCAGAATTAGCACGCTGATGCCTCACAGGCGTTGCAGCACAATGTCCATAATAAGCAAACGAGCGTCGAATAAAATTGCGATGACAAAGAGGGATTGAAAATATTAAATTATTTTTTAGAAATTGGAGATTGCCCGTTGTAACGGAGAAGCGTTAGGTTTACACGCGGAGGTGTTGTGAAATTTGACAATGAATGACAATGACAATTGTTGTAAAATCTGACAATGACAGTGACATTTGATGTAAAATTTGACGATGTAATGAATTGGAACTGAAGCCTCACCTTCAAGGCCCAGCCGAACTCTCTTTGCCCAGGTGTGACTCTGCAGTCATTCGTTAACACGCTGACTTCGATTCTCTACACAGGTAAAATTACATGCCGACAAACATCTCTACTGTGAATTTAAAAATGAAGGATTTTGGTTTCACGAATATGGTTACTCTATTAATTTTCTTTCTAATCAGAACTAGCTTGTTCGATTGATAAACACAAATTTGAAGAAACTCGAAAATTTGTATATATACATGATAGTGCTTCGGTTACAATAGGTTAGGTTAGATGATCGCGTGTACCATATATGACCCATTTTGGAGTCAACGTGTGAACGTTACTTTACCATTTCTTTAACATTACTTCAACATTACTTTAATAATACTTTAGCATTACATTAGCCGGCTTAAATTCCCCCTTCAACATCTGGTAACGAATGCGACACGCCAAGCTTATGTTGCAAATTACTCACTCGTGTTTTCTTTTCATTTAAACGTTCATTCAAACACGCGAACACCAAACAAATAAAAATTGTTCGCTCAGTGAAATGAATTCCGGGTGAAAAATAAAAAACGGTTCACAAGGAGGTAGCATAAAGGGTGGGGGGGGGAGAGAAATTAAAATAGTTAGAGAGCAGGGGGTTGGAGAATTGTTTGTAAGGCAACATCAGTGTGTTTGTACAGTGTCAGACACTGAGAGCTTCTACGGTGAACTCTGTGTGCATTGTACGACAAAGCGGCCTATTAGTCTTACTCTACGTGTGACCTGCAAACGCCGCGTCGTTGTTGTGTCCGTGCAATCAGGGTGAAAATTTGTTATGTTTCTCCACAGGAACACAAAGAAAATCCATGTGCAGGAAGCACTTTTAGAGAGGACAATCAGTTCTTTCTTTAATTTAACTTATATACTTTAGGCCATGTGAAACCATCGAAATAAAACATTCACTTCTTAAAGCAGTCGAAATGGCACACCTGGCTAGAAAGTATTGAGCCAATACATTTCTCATTTACTGTTGTAAACTTTTAAATACATTCGTAATAATTGCAAAATACATTCCTTGCAAATTTTTCGAAAAACATCGCTCAGAATGTGGAGTTGTATATGGGAAGACGCGTTACTATTTAGGATGATGTCCCACTCTAATAGTAGTACCATGAAAATCCCACTCTAATAGTCCCGTGGAAGTCTCACTTTAATTAATAGGGCCGTGGAAGTCACCAACAATATTGCGAGATAATTGAAGGACTTTAAAAAAAATCCCTGTGCTCATGCAAGCAAATCATGTAAGTTCATCATAGAACATGTGTCATGTTGTCGGATTTATGTTGTTATGTGCTAAGGCAGATCCCTATTTTGGCTTTACTAAGTAGCCCAGAAACGTGAAAGTGACCCCAATGTCACGTAATCCAGCGTACGTAAAAATCCCTACCCTCATTCCACGCAGACGAAAGACGTTTCCATGACTCAAACACACGTTGTGCTGTCAGGTGCACATGGAGGTGGGGCACAACATAGAGGCGTACTGGTGCGTCCGGAACTTCGACTCGACGGTACTGTGGCCCGCGTACGAGACGTACGTGTTGGTGCTGCTGTTGGGCCTGCCCGTGCTGGTGATGGCAGTGGCCTACACTAGCATCTGCGCTGCTGTGTGCACCATGGTCGAAACCAGACGTCAGATGTGAGTCTTGAACTTGTGTAGCAGTGTTGTGTTGTGTGGTGTGGCAGTGTTGTGTTGAGAGGTGTGGTGTGGCAGTGTTGTGTTGAGAGGTGTGGTGTGGCAGTCTTGTGTTAAGTGGTGTGGTGTGGCAGTCATTCTTAAAAATCTATGTGAAATTATAATTGAAAAATTAGCGGAAATGGTCCAAAAATTCACCTAGTTAATATTCCTAAAGAATTGAGAAGAAAATATCAAGTTCCGTCTGAATATTCAATGAATGAAGAATGTGTCAATTTGACAGCATGGAATGTACCTGCATATATTGCAGGAGGTTTCACATGAGAAATTTACACTCTAGAGCTGATTCCTCCTGTTTTATAAGGTCTTACTTCTATCGTTCCTCAATTATCGCAATTATTTCCTGGTGCTGGATCGAATCATGGCAGCAATAACAATTTTAATTCAAAGTTTCAATTGGACCATTTGTAGCGAATAGCTATTCTATGTTCATATTGGCGATTTATTCATTTTACATGGGTTCATTTTTTATTTATCATCGATTATATCTTTTTTTCACATCCCATTGCAGTTTAGTATAATAATTGATACGCCATCTCGTCGTGCACGATGAAGATAAACATCGGTGGAGCTCGAATTAAATAAGGATCTGTGTCGAGTTTCACGAAACTCTATCATTCTTGAGATCTGAAACATCAATAGCCATAATAGAATTAGAGATGCAGGGCAAAATCTCGAACAAGAAGAGTAATTCCGAGAGAACTTCCGAATTGACTGTGGGGAAAAGAACACCCACGAGCGTTCAAACGTATTCTGGTAAAAAATCACCGAGCACCACCGCTAAAGAGACTTCAAAGTTAATTAAACATCTGACTGGTTCAATAACGCTCAATTAGAATACGTTATTGAAGGACCGTTTCTTTATCAACGAATCATCCCGAAGAGACTAGACCTGTTAGGGACCACCACCATCAGAGCGGGTAGACGATGGAGGCAAGTAATATCATTTGACGACTCCAGGGTCACCCTCACTGCAGGACGGGGCGACGTGTGGAGGCTGCCTTTTGAATTTTAATAGTATTAGACTTGTTCCGGACTCAGTCAGGTCGATCGCCTTAGCTCTTTCCATTATGCAATAGGATATGAACAAAAAGATAGCAATTGAATTTGAGAAATAAAACCATCTCTACTAAAAAATAAACAATTAGATAATGGAAATGATATTTGCAAGATGAAAGCTCCCGGAAATACTCAAGCGCAATATAATGTTTCCGTTATTTTGTCCAGCCCCTGTACATCCAAGCGTAACACGAAGAATGATTTGGAAAAGTTGGGTCATTCATGCAGAACCCAAACAAAAGGCTTCACTGCACTTGTTTTGATTTGTATCACTGTCCTGTTGACATGTCCATCCCTCAATTCCCTCATGAGTTCTCAATCGGTAGAGAACATCGCTGCGACATGTCCGTGCAACCAGTCACCTTTCTTTCTCCTTTCCTAAACGGAGGTATCATTTCTTACCGCGAGACAATACAATAGTTCTTGACGGCGCTTTTTTCTCAGTGCAGTGAAACAATAACCCCTGGCGGGCTCACCATATTGGGTCAATTAGCTTGACAATCATCATGATTGTTCCGGTCAAATTTTTGTCAAAGAAGAATAAAGCTTCTTGCTACCATTTGGCGTCCTATGCCGTTCCTTCCCAAAAGTTCTAACGGTTAATTTTTTACGCGAGCGACGAGCCGTGGTCTTTGAAAAACGCTCGTGTCCTGGAAGCCCTTCTCCTGCAGATGTCATCTTGCACTCGAGCTGCAGTCACGGCTTTGATCTGACAGGCGTACGATTGGTCTGTGTTTCACGACCGACCGGTAGCATCCTGCATCTCAGCGCAGCTGGAATTTTGCGTTCATCGAGCTTCTGGTTCCATTGTCCCAACCTTTCAGGGGATGGAAAAGGATTTTTTTCAGAGCATCCGTTGCTTCGCTACCGTTGTATGCTGCGAGGGCTTGACAATTGCTTCGCGTTTAAATTCTGACAGCCTCTTTGCCTCGCCAACGGGAACAACTGAAAATGTTTGCGCCTAAAAGAAAATGACAAAAATCAAAGGTTGTTTCTCGCAAGCTTTAACTTTCTGGGAACGGTTTTTACCTGCTGGTAAACTGTTTTTGTACCCTAGTAGCGTTCAGAAAAGAATATCATAAAACCATCAATACTGCATTGGTTTCATTTCTTCTAAACGCCCGCTTAATTTAGCTTCAATTGATTCGTGGTGATGAAACAAGAGGTGGAATCAGAACGATCTCAAGGCAGAATTAGCACGTTGGTTAAAATCGTATCCCTTTCTGAATTAAGCACCGTGTATTGACGACGGGGTTATGGAGTGGGTACATAAAATACATTGCGCACTCTGCCATTTATTTGACATCAGTTTTTAGATGAGTTTCTTTTATTTCTCTGTAACGCAGACGCCAGAAGACTCTCCCGAGCAGTCGCGTGGCAACGGGCACGGAATATTACGGCGGTGTAGCACTTTTGAGCGATCTCTACACAGTCAAACTGAGTCGATAAAATTTTTATTGGTTCATTGGAAAAAATAACTTCACCAAATATTCGTCTCGATGGTCTCAGAAGTCTTCTAGAAACTAGAGAGCGAAAAAACTTCTTTGAAAATTGACCACCTTCTTTCTGAGGACGAGAAGCCTATAGCCAGCTCCATTAATGAGCCCCAAATGAAGCTTTCGTGTAGCTTGTAACTCTTGAATAGAGCCCTAAAATGAATCTTTCTCTCTCTCTCTCTTTCTCTCTCTCCTTCTCTCTCTCTTTTTCTCTCTCCCTCTCTCTCTCCCTCTCACTCTCCCTCTCTCTCCCTCTCTCTCTCTTTCTCTCTCGCTGTAATAACTCGCGTGATTCCAGTTCTCCATATGACCCTAATGTGCTGAGCGAAATTTATACGTTCGAATAATAATTTAATTATTTATGACTGTAATAAGCAGGAGTTGGTAGGTCAGGGCGGGACTTTTCTCTAGACTTTGTTCAGTTTGCGCACTAACGGAGCTCTCAACTTTAACGTAAAGTGAAAAGTTTTTAAGCCACTGTGCTCTCTCGTTTAATTTTCCCGATACAAACTTTCCAAATCACTATTAATAATTCAGAGGATCTCTCTTCCCCCCAAATATAATGTCTATAATTGGATGATTTCAGAGCTAAAGTTTCGACGTAAAATGTTTGCATATTTCTTCTTTTTCCGCGGGTTAGCCCTGGTCAGCAGGTCCGAGAATTATTACCGCTCTTCAGCTGAGAGTTTTGTGCTTCCCGCTATATTGAGGGGTGAATGTCAGCATTCAAATCCTAGGCTTAATATTCTCATGCAGATCAAAAGATTAGTAATGCTTTGCTTACAACGCAGTGAGTCTTGTATTTCTAAATTTCATGCCAGCATCATCAACTCATCCCATGTCTTTAATTAAGTTTTTTTTCAATAAGTTTTTCAATCATTAAATGAGTTCAGGCTGTGAGAGGCAAAAAGCTCCGAGATCAAAAGAAGGGCAGAGGAGCCGCCCTGAGAGAAGTCGTGTATTCATTAAAATTAAATTTCTGTCCTACTTGGAAAAACCAGATGTTTCGAACCGCCTGACTCATCATCAGAAGGATGAATCTGTTACAAAATTGCATCATTTACTACCAAATTTCCAACGAATAATTGGATGCAGAATACACACACAAAAAAATTTAATACAGTATTAATTTCAAAATTGAAATGAAATATATCCCATGTCCATTTGTCGTTTTAGCGTCGTACGATACCATCAGCGCCAGCAAGTTATCATCATATTTGTATCATACTGAGTGCAGGCTACTGAGGGCAGGCCACACAGAAACAAAGCAATTAATGGCGCTTCACAAAACATGCCGAGACATTTTTGACTGAGAAAATTCTTGAGACGGCGAGTTTTGACTGAAGTAATGGCGAAAGTTCTCAGAAGTGCAGGAATGTTCTCAACGAAGCCAGAAAATTCCTTTAAGCTCGTCAGAATATTCTTGAAGGGAAGAAAAGCTCCTCATGATAACGTGGGTGCAGGGCGAAAAACACATTCTCACCAAATTAATTCAGGTCGAAAATATTCAGAAAAACGTCCTTACACGAGCCCTTTGTGTCGCAGAGCCCTCCCCCTCCCTCCCTCGCCGCAGAAAACATGGCGTCAAGTCTACGGAAGTTGCTCCCAGCTTTCAGAGTTTAGGCTGTCGCCTCAGCTGAGTGCGGGAAGAATTAACTCTTTTAACCTTTAACGACTGAATTAACATTGCTATAAGGCTGCGTTCAGCTTTACACGAGAAAAATTCCTAGCCTTATGTATATTTTCATTAATGCTGCGTTTGGCTTTATAAAAGAAATTATTTACATCCTTATGGAACGGGCAGTTATGTTCTTTTTGGTCACTTACGGATAAGACTTGGTGGACTCCTGAGTCGAACGCTAACGTAACTGCTACGTTACCTTAAGATAATTGAATGGGTTTAAGTTCACTATTTAACATCTGGCAACGAATGTGACCTGTCACAGTTTGCATATTCTTGTATTTTCATTTCTTCAAACCCGAAAACATGAAGCCAGAATAAGAGTCTGTTTACTAAGAGAAATATCATAAATTCAAAGCTTAAAGGCTGAATGGCGGTCTCTTTCCGTTCTCTTTTGAGTCATCGGTTCCAATTTGGCATATTTAATGCAGTCTTATCTCAGTGGATATGCGAAAACACACCATGCACACAAAGAGGCGGCACCCTAGTGTGGCCGGGGCGTGAAGACTCAAACATCTCCAAGGTATCCAAGGTAGTCTCAGTGGCACCTGACTTCAAATTGTTCTTAAGTTATGTTGTCCTATGAGCCGGTAAAGCAGTGAGGGCCAATGTATTGGATCGTGTGTTCATTGAGTAGAATTTTATTCATGTTTCGTAAGAGCGTGAGAAGCATTCATTATTTCAACGTAGACATTTCATTGAAAATTTTTAAAATGCAATGATCTCAAAGAACAAAGAATATTCCTTTAACTACTAGTAAGAAATTAGTGCGGATTCTACTGCACGTCAGTCGTACTTCCTTCATCTTACTGAAGCAAACCCAACAGGAGCCACAGACTTGGATGCTGCTGTTATATTTGTTGCTGTGGCAGCTGTTGTTTCTGTTGCTGCTCCTGTTCCTCTTACTGTGAATGTTGTTTGTTGCTGTTACTTTAAGCGATAGTACTGTTGCTTCTAATGTTTCTCTTGCTGTGGCTGCTGTTTTTGTTATTTCTCTCGCTGTGGCTGCTGTTTCTGTTGTTGCTGTTGCTGCGGCAGCTCTGGCAAGCCTGATTAACAGTTTAACTTGTCCCGTTGAGGCGACATACTGGCAGGTCCTGCCGCCGAGGACTCATAATAAGACTTTGAGGATGAAGCCTCTGCGACAGGTTACGACTCAGGACTACTTAGACCAGCGAAATTTTAGATGTAAGAGCTATAACAGTAAACGGTGTGGATCATCACCGAAATTCGGAAGTGGTAGTTATACAGGGTGTCCTAAAAGAAAAGATACCTATTTTTCAAGGGCTGTAATTCATGAACTATTGAACTTACAAAAAATCGTAGAGTCACATTTTGTTTCCTTATGCTTTGGGTCATAGATACGGCTTCAACTCTTCGAGAGAGAAAGTGTCTGTGTGAATGGGCTTTACAGCAATGGACGTATCATCGGTCCTAATTTTTACAACAATAACTAAAATGGAGTTGAATACCTTGACCTAATAAAAAAAAGATCGTTCCAAGACTTCGAGAAACACATGGAAATGGAATC
>VOMN01047077.1:0-17715 GCA_014899125.1 Orchestia grillus | reverse complement strand
CACCCATCATGTTCCTATCTCGGTTAAAAATTTTCCCCGTCAACATTGCATGAATTTTGTCTGTGTAGCCTATATACGGCGCAGCATGTCATAAGTCCAAAATTTTCGATGTTTCGTCCCCTGAAAACGCACGCTGCTTAAGCGTGCAAAAGCTTGGGTAATAAATTTAAAACCCAGTGAATGCTTCCGAATCTTAACCTACAATATGGATCCTGGGCGTCCCTTATTTTAATAAATAGTACGTAATGTTGGGATATTAACCTCTGAACAAATTATCCCGAGAGAATGCATCGCCGCTTGGAGCATTCTCACGTGACCGATAGTGACCGTGTGAATGAAACAACCGCGACGACGAAAATTCTCGGGATAATTCGCTGAGGGGTTCACTATGAGTAGTGCTGGGAGGTGTTCAGTACTGGAACAGTGTGGTGAGTGTGACGCTGCGTCGTTCTGTGTGCAGTGGCCTGCATTTCGAGGAGGACAAGCTCATGGAGGAGGCCATCGTGAGAGAGAACCGCAGGCACCCTGCCAACTGGGGTAAGTGGCTCCTGACAGTTCCGTCAGCTTATTGTACGTAAATATTATCCATTATTGGAGTGCTAGTAGTAGTTTCCTAAAAGTATTAATTATCCCCAATGAACTTATTCACCGATGTTTGGTAAGTGCTTTATAGTAATATTGCCTGTATGGATTTCTACTAGTATTTTCAATCTATTTTGAAATAGAGGCAGGAGACAAATCGGTGCTCTTGCACAACACTGAGCTTGACACGGACGCTTTGTTGCTCTGATGTAGGCTGTGAGTGACAAACCAGGCTTTCGAAATGTCTTACAATTCACAAATACTTCTCTTGTAAACTCTAATCGCCTCTGTTAGTCCCTTAATAATCTTTTTTGTGACCCAAATTACGCCATAAAATGCTTTTAAAAGGAGTTTTGTAGCCTCGTTCCGTGAATGTTATTACAAAAATTATTTATATTTTATAATTATTCGATTAAATCCGGAATTTTAAAATGCATAGGATGAATTAGGAACCTATACTAAGGAACTTTCCTGTACCGTAAATTCGGGACAGTGGAGCGTGACCATTGATCTGAAATTTGTATCGAATACTTGCGAGTAGCCGAACAAATGACTTCATGCACGTACTACAGTGAATTATAATATAATTTAGTTCAGAGGAGGGCTTCAACGGTATCGTTGAAGATGCCGTACGTCCACACTAGTGTGCTCTGCTGTGAGGAACTGGTGATGTTCTATAACAAGCTTGCCTTTTTTCTTTATATTGAACATGCTGAAGAGTGCAACTCTTTTGTTATTGCACATACATTTTTCATTTTTTCTGGCGGACGAAGAACCTACTTGATTTGTATCATATCCCTGTAAAATTTTCAGTCAAGTAAAGTGATAACTTTTAGTCAATGCTGATATGTCTTTGTAGAACTGGAACGATATTTAAATGTAACAATTTCCCACTTCCTTATATCCTGACAGTCGTTCACTTTGCTCAACTTGCCTTCATCGAGCAATTCCATCATGAAATTCGTGCCTCGGTGTGCGTGGCTCAATTGTAATAGGTATCGCGTTTTCAGCCCACCAGGAAGAGTCGCAGCCTCCCCCAAAGCCTGCGCGGACTCCCATGCATTCGCTGGAGACTGGCATTAGCAGCAGCAACGCCGAGGGAGCACCCAACTTGAACGTCTACGCTCTGGGACAGGTGGGTCAGGCTGGGGCTGCTAAGCCCATCATTAAGCCAGGTGTGCTCAAGCCGGGCCTGCGCAAGAAGCGCTCCTTGGGAGGGGGGGATTCTTCGGACGGTGACGGGGAGGACTTTCTGGATGAGGATGTGGGAACTGATGCTCCCACAACTTACATAGTCGCTGAAACACCTGAAGTGCTGAGCCGCCTTATGAAAGAGAACAAGAGCGTCAATGCTCCTGGCTCGTACTGCACTCCTGCTGCCCCCATCAACATAATGAAGGTGGTCTTTGATGGCTCCGATGACGTGCCTGTGACGAGTGTGTCGCTCACGACCACGTGCGACAGCGGCAGCACGAAGAGCCTGAGCGGGTCGGTGCGCAATATGACCCTGGCGAGCCTTGCTACTGGGTATGGCTACTCAGGGTTTGTGGTGCCCGAACAGACTCCCACCACCACTGCTGCTGTCGATGCCTTGGCTTCCCGAGGGGGTTCTGGTTACGAATACTCAGGCGGCTATGGCAAGGCTCAGGTTTCTTCTAACGAATCCAGCGCTGTGCCTCAGCAGCCGCAGCAGCAAAGGCGACTGTCATCAGGCAGCGCAGATTACGGTTGTGTGGGCTCAAGCGGGCGTCCCATGGTTGGCTACGGAGGAGTGGTGGGTGTCGGTGGCCTTACTCAGTCCTCTCTGGCCTCTGCTGCAACCACGAAAAACTACCATCTCAATAGCCCAGCACTAAACGTATCTGTTGCTAACTCTACTAACAGCTACCCTGTGGACAAGAGCACGATTAATGCTACTGCAATGACTAACAGCACTGACTTAACTGCATCTACCCACTCGGACGACTGTAGCGAGACCAGCGGTATTTCGTACGGCAGTCTGCCTCATTATCATCAGTATCAAAAGCAACAACAACAGCAAATACAGCAGCACAACCCGCTGCACTCTACTTTACCTCACTCGTCCCTGTCTCACCAGTACACATCCTCATCTTCGTCAGGATACCCCCACTCATTACCGGGATTTGGACCAGCGTCTTTTGGTGTTGAGCCGCGCTTCCTTGAAACCACTCAGCCCATATACGACGGGGTGCTTGGTCTGCCAGGCGGACCCAACCCTCCTTACGCTCAAACGAAAGCGCAACTCAAGGCTCTCGGACGCTCGTGGCAGCAGCAGCAGCAGCCTGATGTGGTTGACCAACACCGAGCTTTCATGCAGTATCCGTCGTCGTTGCCTCCTGTGCATCCTGCCTCACAGCCTCCTATCAGCTCACAGTACCAGGCCGGTGGGGTGTTCCCGCCAGCCTCGCTCCAGTCTGCTGGACTCTTCCAATACCAGCCTAACCAAGCGTCACTTGAGAGTAGTTGTAGTGCATCGCCTTCGAAGAGTAGTAGCCTTAGGAGAGGACCTCGCAGCGTGGGAGGAACTCTTGAGAGGGAGAGAAATAAAACGAGCGGCGGCGGTGGTGGTGGTAGTGGTACACTTGAGAGAGGACGGAGTGCCGGAGGTACCTTAGAACGAGGGGCTAGTCTTGGAGGTACCTTGGAACGTGGTCGTAGTCCCGGGAGCACCTTGGAGAGAGGACGAAGTATCGGTGGCACATTAGAGCGCGGAAGTAAAAGTCCTGCCGGGACGCTGGAGCGGGAGCGCACCCGAAGCGGAAGTGCGAGTGGAACCCTGGAGCGAGGAGTTGTCAACCTCATGACAGGACTTGAACGCTCCTCCTCCAGTGCCGGAACTTCGATTGAACGGTCGACGGGAGGGTCGCCTTACTACTCTCCTTCGTCGACGCTCCACAAGGTGCGCCCTCCCTCTACAGCCACTCTGGCCTGCTCCTCCTCTCTCCTCCCGTAGATGCACTGCTTCCACCTTGCACTGCACCCAACCTCCCACCCACCGTAATGGAGCTTTTCCACTGCACCGTCGCTGCACCATTCATGACCAGGAATGCATCTTGCGCAATGCACCTTAGTTGTTCGAAATGTTGAGCGCCGCGAGCTACTTCTCTTCTCTGCAGTTAACCGCCAGTTGTCTTACTGTTGTCGCTACTGCATGAAGTCCCTTACTGTGTGACCACGGAGACATTTTCTGAATTGTACGTCTTCGAGGGGCGGCATAGTTATTTGGCCTTCCGTCAAGTATTACTGCTAACGTTTAACCTACTAAAACAAAGGCCTTACTAGAGCAACGACAATTTGTGTAGTATTTATCTGGTTTTAAAAAAATATAATAGTACTGTGTGCGTGATGCCAAAGTAGTGATTGAAGCCATTTTACGCATTGGACTCCTGTGATGCTTATGTAGGACTGATATAGAATTGACAAAACTGGCTAGAACAATGGTGGCAAATGATGTGTATGTTAATCTTAAACATCGAAAGCGCTAGAGTTTTTTTAAGGCTATGTTTATCCAGGTTGTGAAAATGTCTCCTCGGTACCAGAGTAATCTGCAGCATATTCGTGTCGGTATTGAAGCGACCCTTCAGTTTTGTAGTCCGTAGCTCTGAAGTTTTTTCATTTTACCATTCCCAGCTGAAATCCCATCTAATTACTCCAGCAAATACTCGTATTTGTCTAATCTTTGTTTCATGAAGCTGGAAACAATATTTCTCGAATGATTTCGAATAATTTTATACTACGTGTATTGTATTTGACGTTGAAAGTTTAAGGAATTAGACTACTGTTATTCAACAGGATGTCATTGAGTGAACGTAACGCTTCTATTTGTATTACTATACGTATTCTCACGTACGCGCGAGTAGAATGGTAGCTATCAAAGCATTCATTTCTTTATGAATGAGAATAATTTAACTTGATTGCATATAGCAAACCCGTGTTCTGAAACAACCCTCCGTTACCCTAGACTCTGACTCTTGATCTCATCACAACCTTCATGAAAGAAATAGCCAGCGCTCTTAATTAATCAAGCGCTTACCGTGGCAACGGTATGAACTCTAATCGATATCGAGGAGTGATTATTTGTAAACAAAATTTTTGGTTAGCTGCGCAGGCTGTGATTTGGGAAAAAAATAATAATAATACGAATGCCATGGTTGGCGAGTAGAATTTTAATTTCGTTTATTATTCTGTTTCTCTGGAGCTGGCCAAAGTATAGTCATAAATACGTTTAAAAATGATTACAATGGGTATTTTTATGGTGTTCTCCCTCCTCGTAGCTCCATCGGAGAACTAGCGGCACACATCACTTGACCTAGCATGTTTCTCCCTCGTCTTTGCTGATGCCCTCGTTAGTTACTTGTGTACGTTCTGCCGTCGTATCGTCTTCTTAATATGTAGCGCACAAAAGAAACCATCGTTCTGGATTACTTGTTTACTCTCCTCATAAATTTTTGACATGTTGATAAAATTTTTCGTTGTCTGGTTCATTTTGAATTAGTTCTATTCCTAGCAAATTTCCTCTTAGTTGTATAATAATTTCTCTCTGTTTTAGTTTTTACGTAATATTTTTGTTATATTGCTTGGGTTCGACTGTTTTTATTACTCATTTGACATGCTGCAGGATCGCAAGTAAGGACTACCAGTTCTAATGCATGTTCTTCGGCTGTACAGTACTGTGTAATACCATTTCTATTTAATTCTATACTGTAATTCTGATCCAGAAAATAGCGATTTGTGATCTTTTTTATGTCGATGACACTATTTATTTTAATTTCTGGTGAATGATCGAGAGTGATATAATACCGTGACGAAACTATGCCGTTTGCTATGAGTCATGTGCACTGATTTTTTGTGAATTTTGAAGGAAGACCGGCGTTCAATGCTGCATTTTTCAATATTTATCTGCCGCTCTTACAAACGCATGGTGTCCCTCACAGCGAGTGTCTCGAGCACCTTCCATGCCGGCGACCGGCGGTGCACTGCACTATGGTGTCCCTGAAGACTGGCAGGCAGCACCGCCGACCGCATGTGGTGAGGGAGCAAATAACCTGGTGGGAGCCGACATGGCTGACTTGGAACGGCGCCTGCGCGAGACACAGCTCCAGGAGCAGCAGCGCAAGTTGCGGGAAGACAAGGAGTGGCTTGCTAATGAAGAGAGTGGCTTGGTAAGGGTTTGCGCCGCAGGAATGTGACAGTCACTAACTTCAAAGTAAAACTACGGCCCGGTGAGGGACTTGTGTATCCAAGTTGTCACGTCGGTCAGGCTCAGTTGAATATAAAAGAGATCTTGCGGCTTTTACCGAAATACGTGAATAAGCCCGACATTCCCAAAGGCTGCACACCACTGTAGCCCGCGCTAGGGTGCCCGGACGTGTTCCAAGGAGCCAAAAGTGCTATAAAGGTTCCTTTCAATTGCATTAGTCGAGGTTGTAAAGGGATGTTAAATAATTGAATTAGAACGTTTACGGTTATGAAGATACCTCAATAATTTCAGTTTTACTCGATGTCGAAAAAGCAGTGGTTGTAAATTTAGCTGCCGTCAACTGGGAGTTAGCTTCGTGACGTTTCTCTTGAGCACGCGTTGCAGAAGTGTTGGTAGCTTCGTCTGTACATGCATCTTGTTCAAGTGCTGACCTGTCGATAGGCGTGCTCTCAAGTTTCAGTTATTAGCCTTATAAGGATCACAGTCAGTCCGGAAAAGGTTAGAAATAATTCAGTTTAGATTTTTTAGTTTAAATCGTTTCGTTCAAAACGGGGATGAAGATACACTCAAGTGCCTAATATATGAACGATTGCTCTCGTGATATTTCGTTCATTTGAAAACAGGGTTCAGATTATTTTTATAGACCCGTTCTATTTGTATCGACCCTGTAACGACCAAATTATTTCTGTGATAAGACTGCATTTTGCTTTGTACGAAAAATACCAGCTTCCAAGATTTGGCTAAATCTAGCTTCGGTCTAATGTATGTGTGCAATAAGATAGCATTTTTCTTTTATGGAAAAGTACAAGCTTCTAATATTTGAGCCTAATTTAGCATCAGTCCAATGTACATGCATGTGCAATAAGGCTACATCTAGATTTCGACAGAATACTAGCAATAGCCTAGTACAATGAGACCCTTCACTGTCCTTTGGGTCGATAAAAAGCTAACGGCGATTGCGCTCCACAGCGCATCCGAGGGCTCGCTGCCGCAGTCTCTACAGACCAAACCTCGGACCAGGATCAGCTGCAACCAGCGAGAGACCCCGCCCCTCCTAAGATGGTCGTCAGGGTAAGGTGCCAGGCTATAATTGAATTACCAACTTCATTCCAGATTGGTTTCTAGTAACTTGGTAGAAGTGGGTGGAGTGCCTCAGGTAGGAGTTCAAAGTACATGAATAACTGTCCAAACATGGATGGAAATTAAAATTGTAGTTCTAATGGCGTTGATCTCAGTGAACTTGTAAGTTTTAGTTACCTTCGTATTAATGGTAGAATTTATTCATCCAATTTCCGTGTTATAAATGATAGTTTTAGCCTGAGCTTTGGTCTCGCTGCGGCAAATTTCTTTTTAAATAAAACTGAAATCAAAATTCAGCTGTCAAGGAAATATTATCTTCGGTATTTGTTTCATTTATTTTTTATTTTTTGTGGTGGTCAATAATGCATTTTGTTACTATGGGCTGTGACATTTTGCTTGGCATTACTGAATAAATTATCGTCACATTTATTAGTTATTTACTGTTTTACCTTATTTCATATTTGTAATCTTCCTCGAGCAATATTATTTGAACGTTTCGACTCATGGCCCGAGTTAATTAATTTTCATGAAAAAAGTCTTTCGTAAAATAGATCAGTGCGGTTATAGTTCAGCTCCGAGTAGACGTACCTATAGTTAGATGTGTAGGTAAGATTTCACAGACTTTACTGAATTAAAGAATGGGTTCACTTCACTCACAGTTATGTCAGTTTTTCATTACTTCATCTAAAATCCTGTTACCGACAAAGATCGCAGAATACACACGCTCCGCAACATTTAATTAGCATATAACTTAGTTGCTGCCATGAAGAGGTTTGCACCAACTATGCTGGCAACGACCTTAGAACAAGTTGCTTTGCGTTTTATTCTCTTTGAGCTCTGATTTTTCTCTTTTATATTTTGATTTTTTGTAGTGCCAGCACTGTCTGCTGGTGTGTCTCTGATGTTCTTCTCTTCGTTTTACCTCAATAATTTTTGTTTTTTTAGCTTGTGTTCAGGATGCACCATTTATTTCTGTATTTTATGTCCCTCGGGGGGGCATAGGATAGGCCATAAGCAATAGGGTAGGTTAGTTAGGTTTGTTTATCGTATGCTATGGGGACTAGCGCCCCTCAGGGGAGCTCTGTTAGGCTACCTGAGCTTTAACTAGGCTTTCAGGACTTCTATCTTTCGTGCCCACTTGCTTCTTTCCGTTTTCATTATTTCTTCGCTATTTCTTATTNACTCTTTCGGTGCGAGGTAGTCTGAGTTTCTGAAGCGCTGCTATCACTACTACTACGACTACTGTATTTTATGTTCTTTATTTTTACTTGATGCACCTTTAATCTTTTACATCTTTGTGCTCGGTACTCCTTTATTTCTGCGTGGTATGCCTTCAACCCTTTACCATTTAAAATAGATTTCAAAATCCACTTCCTTAAGGACGCTGCTAATTTTCATGTCTAACTAAATACAGCCTCGTCACCAAAACAATTTAGTCGGTAAAGGGTTGATTTATACGCCATCTCCTTTTAATTTCTTAATGAGGCTGAAGCCTTCTCCGTTGCATCCCTTACAGGCCGCTGAGCCAGCGCCCACAGCGGACGTGGATCGCACAGGAGACACCATCTATTCCCTCACACTCGACGTGGTCAAGGCCATCACAAAGCTGACTGACTTGGTGCGCGAGAACAACACTTCGCTCTACCTTGACAATGTCAAGGAGATTGCGGCAGTCGTGCGAGCTCTCCTGGCCGAGGCTGACGACCTTATGGAAAAAGTACCGCAACAATCCGTTTCGAGGGTACGAGTCTTTCTCTACTGTGAGGTTTCTCATTTGTGGTTGGAATGAAATGTATTGATATACGAGTTATGTTATTGTGTTGGTCTTGTATGGAGGTGAAGAGCATGTGCACAAAGCATCCGTAGACTTTCTTTCATATGCTAGTTAAGTTACTACTTTTATTTAACCCTTGCCTGACTTCGGGAACCAGTCTGGGACACAATGTAGCAACGAAACCACTAGCAGTTCCACTAGAGCCTTCGCTGAATGTCATTTGTCCATTGAATACAGCATTGTCACATGACTTGCAATTGTAGTGTTTTAGGGGCCTCTGTCGTGTACATCTATTTATTGTCAAGCATGAAATTGTGAACCGGGAAACGATTCCTACACAGCATCACGCTTGGTTCTGAATGTCTGATCTAAAATAAGTGGCCATTGATGAATGAACTTGTTCAAGAATGCTTTTTCCTTGTTAGCTCTGATCTACAGATGCCTTCTACGTAGGTAGTACGAATTTTAGCTAACAGCTTGCCGACGAAAGAAGTTCATGAATTTGCCCTAAGTCCTAAGTGAATATCCAACAGTGCGTGTTCAGAGAATTTATCGTAACATCAGTTTTCAATTAGCTTTGCCTTGCTGATCTTTTTTCCCCGTGGCAAAGAATGACGGGCCTTTGATTTGGAGTATGTGACCCATTTTGTGTTAGCATCGCTCATTAATTAGATTCTATCATCTTGTATAATGATTGCTTCATACTTTTTTCAGGACGAAGTTATTCTCGTGTGGGAGAATGCGAGCGTCTTTGTGTATTTTTAACCATTTTATTAATATCCGTTTAGCTTTTCATTTTCATGATATGGTATGTGCGAATATTTCATATTTTTGGATTTTACGTCAGCCTGGCTTCAGTAAAAGAGTTTTAGCTATCTCTAGCACACCACTCTCAGTAAGTGATAAGTCAACAGTGAAACTTCATGCTTCAACTTGAAATAATGCTACGCTTTCATACTTAAGAATTACAACTATATTCTCAATAATCTTGGATACTAGAGTGTTTATCTGTCTATAGGTTGGATGTTTTAGCCGTGAAACTCATTTTCAGAGGAGACTTTAGACTTGAGAATTACAACAATTCAAGCTCCAAATATTCCCCAGATCTCCATGGCGCACCAGGTCCTCGGCACGGATATGCAGAATCTGGTAGAAGCCTTCAGACTCGTCGCCAAATATAGCACTACTCACATAGAGTATGACTACAACAAGTGAGTATAGTTGGTACTCGGGTCGTTATAGCACTACTCACATAGAGTATGATTACAACAAGTGAGTAATGTTGGTACTCGGGTCGTTATTTAATTTTATCGATTTTTTAGAACCACCAAATTATTTGTACTAACCTAATTCATGTGCATCATTTGTTCAGTCATAACATTTTGCTTATGCTCTCAGAATATTCTGCGTTATTCGGTCTCGCCCTCAAGTGCATTTCATTGCAGGTTATTCCTACCTAAACTCAATAGACGGAGTGCGTGCCGATTTGATCAGTGCCCACACAACTCTTATTTTGGTCCTCGCTCTTAGTCAGACTGTACCTCCAAAATCTATGTTTGATTTTTTAAATCTATCTTGGGCCAATTTGTTAAGATCTTGACCAGCTTAGAGAGACATTCTGAGCTGAGCCAGTCGAGCTCCAGGCGCAAGGGCACTTATTGCACTGATACTCTCGCTGATGCGACACCACAGTTTGAGTTGTACAGCACTCACAGTAAATGTCTTTAATATGAAATTCCTGCACCCTTCTTCCGCATCTTAACTCCAAATTTGTGGTTCTCTATTTGGTGTTGGAACAATTCTTGAGAGAATTCTCTTGAGTATTTTGAAGTCCGTAGTCCCCGTTTATTACATGTTCCAAACACCCCTGAGTAACTTCATATTTCAAGACCTCTATATTAACTTTTTCACATTCCTCGAAAAATTTTAGTATTATTTTACGTCTTTGTAACGTAGATGCCGGAACTGTTGAAATTTATTGATGTTAACGTTAGTCTCGCAGTGTGTTGAAGCGTCTGTATACCAGTGTATATTTTGCGGTGAATTTCGTTCGCCACGTTCTCTCACATCTGTTGATGGTGTGTGCCAGGGAGATGCTGACCGCACTCCACGCCCTCGCGTTCGACTCGAAGAATCTACTCGACGTGCTAGACGAAGTGAGGCTCCAGCACGGATTTATCCATCGCGCCCCGTCCAAACGATGATGGCCTTGAAAGTCTCCACTTCGTTATTGTATTAGTAGGTTAACTTAATAGCTCACCAATGTTCCTCATGGGATGCCTCTTTGCTGTGTTCCCTATTATGATTCGCAATGTTGAAGAGATCTGTGGATTTTCCCAAAATAATGAAAATGATCACTTCTTGTTATCCTTGACCGGGTTTGGTGTCACTACACTTGTGAACAAATACCGCAAAGATACTTTCCTTGAGGGATGAGATCCTGACATAGTTAGCATTCAATAGCTCTTCTCACCCGTGGATGCTGCGTCTATGTACATCCTGTGGTGCTCCTCTAGCTTGAGTGTAACACTTACAGTAGAGCTATGCGTAGGGAAAAGAACTTTTCTAGAAGATAGCTAGGTGCTCCTGATCTACCATTGACGGTAGATGCCCCAGACATCAATCGACGGTCGCTATAGAGCTGTGAACTGCATGCTCTTACCACTCCTATTGTGTTCAGACGGTGTTCCACCATTAGTGATAATGTGAACTGGACGTAGATGGCGCTGCGATATTAAGTAATAGCCACGTGTAATTTTCAACTTCTCGCTTTTGCTTTGCTCATTTCTCGCGTGCGATCTCAAGCAACTTCATTAAAAGATCATAGTTTCTTGCACAGGTGGGTGTTGCGTCAATCCAGTGCTTGAAGACGCCATCTTTTCTCACTGCATACGAGAGATGTCATCGTGCTAACTATTCTCCAGGCTATAATTTTTCTCCGGTTCCTTGCGATGTATGAAATATTATTAGTCTCCAATTCCTGGAACTTCGGATAAAATGATAAATGTGTCGTACTTCTCTATCTTTCATAATGTATTTATTAACAATGTGATGCTCTACGGTACAGCTTTCAATGTCGTATTGTCTTATTTTCCATTGTAAAGTATTCTTTCTTTATTGATGAGGTATTGTATATTCCGTAAATATGACAGATATCTATATATTATGTAAGTAGCTTGTTTATCACCGTCAAATCTATGGTAGACTCGTGTTCGTTGCTACGCTGGCTATTCATGGCATTGAGGCATTTGTAGATCACTAAGTTTATCATCAGTATAGTGAAGCTTCCCGTCTGCTTCTGTAAAAAGTACTAGCTTGAACGCCTTAGTGTACAGTAGACGTGAACGCGTTATTTTCACTGCCTAGAGACTGGTGTCTTGGAGGTCCCAGTGTAGAGACTGAAAATTGCATGCTTCAGTGTACTGCGACGGTTAATCTAAAAGCGTTAGTGTATAGCGACAGTCAAGTTGGTCTTATTGTATATTTGGTTGATCATTGCATCATTACATTTCGATAGCACGATAATAAATTTCTTGTGTAAATATAATGAATAGCGTCGCTAAAACTTTTCACACCAATGATGAGAGATGAATCTAATTGAAAAGTACGAGTGTTAGAAGTCCAGAATCAATGCTGTGTGAATTGCCACAGTTTGTTGCACCGTGTCTGTTCTGTCAGTTCGTAGGACGTTGGTTGTTGCTTGACGTTTTTTTCACTTTCACATACGTTTTGTACATTCAGCTTTAACATTTCTGTGTAGAAACCGGTATTGTATGTTTTCATTAAAATTTTTAGGCATTCGCTGTTATTTCGGCTGATCGTTATTATTTGCTCGCCTTTCGGTATTTTGATCTTAAATTAAATTTGTTGTATGGAAGTTGTTTTATATTGTTGAGTTCGTTGTGCTGGGTAGGATGAAATAGTTGATGTTTTAGTTTGTTTGCATTGATCAGAACCTGAAAATTTATTTATCAATTTAACTTGCGTTTGTTTTAACATTTGGCACCGGACGCTGGAATATACTTGTGTCCTCATGTCTAATTAGCTACAGTTCTTCTGACTTCTTCCTGAAAATTATAGCGAATGAATTCTCGTGCTGGATATTGATTTTACCTTCGATGATAAATGGACGTTTGAATGAATGGGACGCTTTTTTACTTCGAAACTTTTATTTATTTGCTCGAATATGTGCAGGCTTTTAGTTGATGAAAATTATTTCAAATTTTCAACGTTCGAATGTGTAGTGTGCATAACTTCTTTGTGTTTTATATTGTTGCTGAGAGTTAGGAACGCAAACAAAGGCGGCTGCTGAAAAGTTGATATTATCGACTAAGGCTAGTAATTTCTTGGACGTCTTCTCTGAAATGCTTCGTCTCAATAAATCTGTCATTCATAAACAAAACGCTTTTACTTATTTCCTCTTCGAGAGTAAGCACAACCCGCGTAATCTGGCGCGCATCAGTGCAAGTCTTGAAAAATGGTCGAATGAAGTCACCGTTTACGGGGATCGCCAAAAAGAAAGTATTCACACACTAATTTTTATCACAAAGTATTTATTGCATATCGTACAATTAAACATCGTTGAACTAAGTAACAAATTAATACGATATGTTTCGCTGTTTTTCGAATTTTGGAAACAAATTATATGACGTTCTGTACAATGGGTGGGGAACGGGAATTTCATCTATATGGTAACATTATGCCAATGCATCAGTAAACTCAGTCAAGTAACCAAAAGCAAAACTCGTAAAAATAGCTATTATTTTATTGGATGAAGCCTATTTTTGTTCAGTAAATAACTTTTTAAATCCTAATTTAAATAATTTAAAAAGTTTATCGGTAGCGATAGAAGTACTGGAACAAATTTTCATTTAGGTTAAACGAAATTGAGTACCTTTGTGCACAGTTACGTGGCACTTTCGTTAGAATGAAGACGCTCAAGATCTTTCAGCTTCATTTCTTTGGAGAAGATTGATTGTAATTTATGTGCTGGTTTTATGTTCATACTTCATTAATCCTTGTAGCACGTTATTTTGCGAGAAAAAGGTGAGTCACAGCAATAATTAAAACTTTTAAGACTGGCAGGATAATGCAACTGTGGGGACGATTCCTGAAATAAGAACAGGCTTGTTCTCATTCAATATGTTTAGAAAGTTTGTACATATTTTTTTAAATTTTATCCTTTAACAATAAATTTATGAAAGCTTCTACCAAATTCTTATTGGGGAGCTTGATTAAAGCTTACATGTGTGCCAGATAAATTTTAAAATGCAAGTCAATTGACACTTTCCTATGTGAAAGGGACGTAGCACTCCACGTTTCGATTAGAATTACTTAACATGTGAAATAATAGTTTATTTGAAAGCTCAAATCAACAATTCTATACACATCTAGTAAATTGACTTGAACGCACGTTATAATTTAAGACGTAAAATAATGCGCTATAAAGAAAAACTGCGTTACTGGTGACGGTGTAGAAGAACCTTTATTAATTCCAACACGTTTTTCGGTTGAGTTTTCATTGCCTTACAGCTACTGGCGTGGTGAGGAATGTGTGGTTTAAGCTTATTTTTTCAAGGGAAGTACTCCCTGGTTACGTGAAATACCTTGCCTGAACCGGGTTTCGAACCCTGAACGTCTCGGCTGCAAGACCATCACGCTAACCAGTACGCCATGGAGCTACCAGAAATTTTGCAGTATTAAAATGCTTCATACGAGGAAGTTGTATGTAAAACTTCCAATAAAACTGTCATAGTCATAGTCTACTAATGCGTAAAAATGTACATTTATAAGCCATATCTGTAGAAAGATTTTATTAACTGAGCAACACTCCTGCGGTAATTTTATTGGTTTACGCTTTGAGATGTATAATATATGATGTATATTCCTGAACTTGAAAGCAAGGGCCGGCAGTTGGCGAGGGTCTTAGTACCAGCCTAAAATTTCTCTCCCACAATCGCACCGCATACGCACGAGCAGCGACTCAGGGCTTCAGGTCAAATTAAAAATAATTAGGTGAGTTCACACGACTGCTTGTTCCTCCGGGTATCCATAAAATCCGCAGTTGCTGACGGTGTACTGTGGTGATGCAGTCGTGTTGTAACAATTTTCCTCCATTTTTAGATTAGGACTCCCTTTTTTAACTTGAAATCATCAGTGTTGGTTGACTTGCTATAGGTAGAAAGTGTATTTTATTCTATAAGATAATTGTGTGCAGAAAGAGTTGTCGACTATTTATTCGGAACGATGACGTTGGAGGATGAAGAGAATACATGGTAAGTTCTTTTTCTTTAAAGTTGAACCGTAAGAGCAAGTTTAGAAGATGTTTCTAGAAATTTGGTTTCTAAAGATATTAATGTTACCTTATTTAATGTATGATAGCCATCAAGTTTATTATTTAGAGTGAATCTAACTCAGCAATATAAGATGAAAACATTTACTTGAAGTTTGGGAGAAAATTTATAGATTAACATCAACCCTATAGCCCTTTAATTGAGCATTTAAAATATTATATTACAAGAGTGATACAGTTTTAATGATATTAAAACTTCATCAGTAAGTATCTAGTATATTAGCAGTATATGTGTGTAATGCACTGTCAAACTTTGATTGTGTGGGCTTTAATTTTTGTTCAATTGAAATTTTGCATGTCAATTTTATTCAAGTCTGTGACTGTATTTTTATTCTTTTTTAAGACTAATACTGCTATAGTTTTGCCTTATTTATTTCTTATGCTATTTCATATGGCTGAATTCTAATCATAAAGATTTCACTTTTTGTATTAAATGATTACAAAAGTAATAATATAAGTAATATATTGATGACCTTGAGTTTCTTATATTATTGAAGGAATGTCTTTATATATGTAAATTTATTTTGTGTATCATAGCTATTTCCTGAGCAAAATAAATATTTTTTCAATGCTTTTCTGTGGACCGTGTAATCTTGTTTACCAAGATTATATTATGTTTTGCTTTGCATACTGTAATATTGGCTGCTTGTGTGTTGGACTTATTAATTGCATTTAATACCTAATCCAATGTAAATTTATGTAACTTTTCAAATACATGAAGAAAACTTAGTTACCTACTGAGCAATTGCTGTGTTGTACTTTTAGTAATTTTTTTCAAATTTAAAAATAAGAAAAATATAAATTATATATAATAAAATGCACTATATCAAAATATGCCAATGTATGTCATTTTGAAAGAATCCTAATTTTAGTTTTGATAATAACATCAAAATATTATTCTACTCTCTACAGTCTACTTTAAAGAATGGAATGAATACAGTTGCGCAGATAGCATCTAATTTTGGGAGCTCTAAATTGTTACTAATGATATCAAAATCTTTCTGTGTTTTGTACTTTGGCATGGGAATTTACTGATGTCTCTGTAAAATTTTATTTTATTTTTGTAATTATGATATCTTTTGATAAAACTAATATAAAATTTGAAAATGTAGATACTTCTAGATTTTTGAGAAACATACCTAATTTTTGTTTCAAAAATTCATTTTTATCCAATAATTTTATCTGAACAATCAGATAGAAAAATATATGCTTCTATTGAATGGTTTTTACTTTTTACTGTATGATAAGATAAGAACTATTAGGATTACATGTTTCAATTTTATGACCCATTATCTTATTGTGAAGAAACTAAATCTGATACAACTTTTTATAGACCTTGATGCTCTCATTTCAAGATAAGTTTGTGCTTCAAATTTATATTAGTTACATAATTATCAACATTTTAGCTATTACCTATATTTGGCCTGTTATCTTACTACTATATATTACTTTTCCTATCAGAGACTGACAGTGCTTTTCTTTATTTACAATTGTTTAATCTTATTTTAGAAAGTAATAAATATTTGATGGAATAATGGTTCATTTCTTATTGGCAAACTGGGTAGAATTTTGTTCGGAAAAATAGTTACCTGGTAACACCTCTGTTTGAGAGCCAGTGGAAAGAGGTAATGCATAGATAACTTTATTTTTTATCCTTTGTGGATTGCAATGAATAATGAATATGCAGATTAGGTTCATTCAAAACTGAAGTAACTTTTATTAAATTTATGTTAGTGTAAAGTTCAAATGGTAAATAAGAACCTCTCAGTTAACTATGTTAATGGTAATGTCAGAACAAGTTTCTACTGATCACCAAGCCCTTATGCAAGTCTTTTTGCATGGCAAAAATAACAGGAAATTGTATGGTAGGAGGTCAAACTTGAAGATTATTTAAGCAATTAGAAAATAAAAAAGTTCAAGCTTGGTATGTAAGGAAAGGAAATTTTTTATAAATTGCAATTGTGTATTCATTTAGCAAGATTCCTTTGTTTTCCTTTAGATTCTTTATGCATGTCTAAAATGAGTCACCCTGCTGCATCTGGTGGACAAATGCCTATTGCCCTAATTATTGGCAGCAAAATTTTGGTATACACATGTAACTAAATGAAACTACAAGTTGTTGAAAATGCAAATCTTCATCTTGCCATTGAATACATATTTCTTTGAAAAACCTAAACTCTGAGTAATCAACAACAGATTAGGAGGTATATTTGTATGGTTATTGGTATAAGGAAAGGTGTAAGTTTTTTATTCTGACTCCTAGGATTCCAAAAATTTGAACTCTTACTCCTAGAACTTTAAAATATATACCTCCCAACTCTGACTCCTTAACTACAAGACATAATTTCTATATTATCCTTGGTAATCATTCATGATTGGAGTTTATTTAAATAAAGATATAAATTCTTAATGCAACATTTGTTTTTATTTTCTATAAATTCCTATTTAGGTTACTCAATTTATTTATTTCCTTACCAACTTCTATAATTCAATGGAACTTTGTAACATACATATTATTATAGACTAATTACTTGACAATATTTACATATTCTTTTAATGTTGCTCTATAGCTTATCATGTAGACCTATGTATTTTTTCATTTGAAGCATCATTACTAACCTAACCTAGCCTAGTCTAACCTAACGTAACCTAACGTAACCCAACGTAACCTAGCCTAGCCTAACCTAACCTAACCTAACCTAACCT
>VOMN01047075.1:0-26496 GCA_014899125.1 Orchestia grillus | reverse complement strand
GAATGCTGCAAAGGGGCATATATGTCTGAGATATGCACAAGGAACAGTATCAAGCACAAAGTTTCCCCCGAAGAGCAATACCTAAAGTGAATTCCTCACGGAAAGAGGAAATGGACAAGTTAAGTTCATCACTATAAAGGTACAAAATAATTCAAAACTTTGGGCTGCGAATAGTAACTAGAAACCCTGTGGTAATGAAATGCTCTAGTGGCATAGACGGTGGCAAAAATAGCAAGCTCAAGTCAACCATTTAGAAGGCTGGACACATGGCTGGAAGGCTGGACACATGTTATCGTCATGCCGTTCAGTCCTGCCATGCCACACCTCGAGCTTAACTACGAGCTTGATTGAGCTGGATTAACATCGTCTTAGCTGGATTTGAATACTCAAAGTCGTATAAGGCCTAAACCGATACAGGGTTGTTACGATGATATATTGAACTGATTAACAAATTCTTAAAAGTTGTGTATTTTTCAGAAGAAAATTAGTCAATTCATGCCTAATTTGATTTCCTCAATCTCATAATCACCTTCGGAAATGACTTTTTGTCTATAATTATAAAGACACACGAAACCCTTTATACCTGAATGTTTCATTTAAATGACAGTTTTCATGTTCTTCCTATTAAAAACATATATAATATCAATATATTATCTTCCCCTTGCTTGACGTCTAAATCCGCCTAAAATAACGTCTCATGCCAATGACCAGCAATAGTCTGCAAACGTGGTTGTGCTCCATTTCCACAGATATACTACTTTTCAATGGCTTAAATATCTAGGTGAATAGGTACTATGAAATCGTTCACTGAGTTTGTCACTGATTGTATTGGAGTTAGCTAGAAAATGTCCAGCAGTGGTAGTAGTAGCAGTAGTAATAGTAGTAGTAGTAGTTGTAGTAGTAGAAGTAGTAAGGATATCAACGCTTTGGTAACTCAGAATATCTCGCACCGACAGAGAAGGGACAATTTAGTATGGGCTTTAAAGAACGGGGAATCTATACACAAGGTGTGTTTCCGCACAAGATCCCCTGCTCGCATAACAGCAAATTAAGAAGGAAGAGGAAGAAAAGATAAAAAATTATCGGAAAAGGAGGTAGGAAAACGAAAATAATCAAAGTGAGCATGAAAGATAGAAGTCCCGAAGGCCTAGTTGAAGCTAAAGTAGCCTAACAGTGAACGCCTGGTGACACCCATCCCCATAGCATATGATAGACAAACCTAACTAACTTAACGCCATTGCCTGTTACCTATTCTCTGCCCCCTGAGGAGCTGGGAAAAATGACTAAAAGTGCAATCAAAGTGGAGGCTCCAAGATACATTTTATAGCCTAAGTTTTCGTAATTCTTGATGAAGGTTTGCACTCATTACTCATAGTTTTTCTCTTTTCCAGCCTCCGAACCTAATAAAATTGTGCAAGTTTATTTTTTTCAGAACTCAAAGGAAGTTGCCAATCATGCTTACAAAAAACAATTAAATTCGCGACGTTTAGATGTTCTAACGACATCTCGAGGCTTAAACATTTTGTTGATTTCAGACACAATATACAAAATGCAAAAAGAGCCATAGCTAAATTAGACACTTTTCATATAATTGTACACGTCTGACAAAAAGATTACATTGCCCAGCGTGGTACATGATCAAAATAGATTGTTGTTAAAGTCGAGTTTAATGTGTTTGAGTCACTGACGACTACTAGCCCCGATCACAGCATTAAATGAATAGATAAGATGGAGGACTACGACAATCGTTCTAAATAATTTTCGGTGCTGTTCTGTTCGACCATTTTTTAGCCATAAATCAATAGTCTTCTCATTAAGGACTGATTTGAACCTATAGATGCGCAGAGCTTCAATAATTTGAATATGAGCCTTTTTACTTAGATGTATAAATGAAGGTGTTCAAATAAAACTTATCCGCATAGGGCTTAGAACTATGATGAATACGAAAGTGATTAAATACAGCGCCTTGATATATAAGTAAATTTAATTACTATTTAAGTATCATTTCACTCATACCATTGTAATTCTCATTGAGAGCCACACATTTTTCCCGTTAAATTTAAACTTGAAAATCATATCGTTTGCTTAGATCACTATATATTTATTAAGCTGGAAATTTAATTTCTATCAAGAAAGCCACTAATTTTCTAAGTTTCATAACATATGTAAGGTATGATTCGCATGTCATTGGCTTAATTAATAGAACCTATATGCAATGGATGCAATGGCTTAACAAAGGCTTTTAATGTGTTTTCTAATACTTTTTTTGTTTTCTTCATACCTTGAATAAATCTACTTTCTATATGTACGTGTTTACCCCTCAGGGGGCATAGGATAGGCCATACGCAATAGAAGTAGGTTAGTTAGGTTTGCCTATCCTATGCTATGGGGACTAGCGGCCCCAGAGGAGTACTGCTAGGGTACCTCAGCTTTAGATAGGCCTTCGGGACTTCTGTCTTTCGTGCCCACTTTGCTTCTTTCCGTTTTCATTCCTTCTTCGCTATTTCTTATTTGTCTTTTCTTGCTCTTCCTTCTTAACTTGCTTTTTCTATGCGCAGGGGATCTTGTGAGGGAAGACACCATGTGCATAGAATCCCCGTTCTCCTAAGTCCATATTAAATGGTCCCTACTCTTTCGGTGCAAGATAGACTGAGTTTCTGAAGCGCTGCTTTCACTACTACTACTACAACTACAACTTATATATGTGTTTTTAATTAAACTAGGAATTACGGAAGAAATTGTTAATTAACGAACGCTAGGCGCTACGTATTTCAGAATAAAAGTTTTCTTCCCTTTGGTTTTTGAGAAGTTTTTTTTCCACTCACTTGAATGCCTCGGGCGTATCTTTATCTACCACATAACTGGCTGATCCAAACTCGTAATTTTTTAGAAGCTCGGTAATCTGAGGACTTTTTTTTAATTTAGCCACATCCATAAAGTGGAATCTTGTCTTCGAGCACTTGAATTTTTAATCGGATTTGCCCACAGTTTTTAGAAAGTAATTCATGAGTCCCATGTTTAAATTCGTTGGAAGTAGCAAATATATTTAAATAGTCCCATTTTAAATTCATTGGAAGTGCCCTAATGTTCACTTGGTTGGTTTTAAACCTATGTACGTAGTCGATATTCTCGACGTCTAACTCGTCGTTCTACGTTCTACGCGGTCTCACAAATTTTCTATTGGGTTCATGGTTTCAAACTTCGCTGGTCAATCTACTGTAAATGCCTGACATAAATATCCTGAACGACTGCCATGCCAATGAACGACAGTCTTAGCCCGATGCACCCTGCAGCTTTCTATAACGGATGCTATGGAATTGCTTTCAAAGCTAGATCGAAGAGTTTGGAAGTGAAGGGCCGAACCTATAGGTGGAATGAATCTGGTCTATGACTGAAATGAAGATGAGAATGTTAAGCATGTACTTCTGAGTGTAATAGATGTGAAAATGAAGGGATAAAACTATTTGGATTGCTAAAGAAAGAATGTGGAATAGCAGTTGTAAATGAGTGGTTGAAAAAAAAAGATAAGATAGAGGAATAAAAGCGATTCTAGGCGTGGAGGAAGCCAGTACTGTGTCTGGTCTCAAGTCCTTCTTAGTAAATGTACGGACGGAGAGGAAGAAGATTATAGATGAATTACGCAAGGGTAGAACATGTGACGTGTGAAATGGACGAAGAAGAGATGATGAGTGCCTATGGAGTATTCTACTGTTGTTAGAGCCTCAATTCTAATTAGATCTAATCAAAACTGAACTCCTCTTAACGTCAAAGTTAATGGTGTCTTTTTGAAAGACAGACAAAGCAACATGCCTCTCTTCAGTCAGATATTGTGGAAATAGCAAAACTTGGTTTTCTAGCAGCTCAATGGAGCAGCAGCTGGTACAGTTCGACGGATATCTCAACCAAAGGACATATGTTTGTGTAGTTGAAACGGCACCTAAATACGGCCGACCCTCCTTCTCCTTGTATCGTCCTTTGCACACAGGCTCCGTTGAAGGCTTCATGAGGTCTTTGATGAACATGACGACCAACATCATTACTATAAATACACAGTCGGGATTCATCTGACCACATGACACTTCTCCACTCCCCTACAGTCTATTGTGAGTAAACTTTGGACTTTAAGCCAGTGATCTTGTATACAGGAGTTAACATCGGCCGCTTGCGAGCCGCTCTGCTCCATGTATCCATTTTATTGAGTTCCCTACAAAGAGTTCGTTCAGAAACAACTGAAAAAGAGCCATCAATGACGTTTTGTAGTAATCTATCAATACAAATTGTTTTGAATAAAAATTTGGAACACTGTCCATATTGATTAGAATTTTTCCGACCATAATTTGACTTAAACTACCGTATGTACGGGATATTTTCATAGTTGGTAGACCTGCAGTGTGGCGTGAAACACCGGCGAATTCCGCTATTTCCTTCACCGGAGATCCCATAGCCCGGCCAAATGCAATTGCCTTTCCGAGACGTCTCGGTTTTGTCCCATCGTTGTCGACGAACTAAGAAACAATTCTATACCTTACCAGCTCTGAATAAAGACTGGCAAAAGTCCAGTACTTGCATGTAACTGAAACTTCAGCCACAGCTTTGAAACCGGTTGATGAACGTAGTAAATAACAGGAATTCGAAAAATAGTAGATGACTACTTCTTGTCCTGGGAGCCTATCTAAAATTTAACTGAAAACATGAACTTTCGAAAAAGTACTTGAATTTTGTAATCACCCTGTAAGTTTTGAATTTGGAACTGAAGTACACTGAGAAGAAAGATAATTATTCCGAACAACTTAGCAGAACGTGGTTCTTGTCAGAAAAGCGTGTACCTTTTTCGTGACTTGCTAAATTGAATTTGGAAACTGGACAGAGGAACTTGACAGGTGGAAATCTATCCTTAATTGTATTATTTCAGTTGTTCCGCTTGAAAATTTGAAAGATTATCGCGCACAAGAACGTTGTGCCATAGCCTTTCAGTAAAGCGACTATTGAATATGCAAATCCTAAGTTTTCAATATTATTTTAGAAATTTGAACTGCTAATTGAACTTGTTGAACTGTAAGCCTTGTACAAGTATTAATAACTCGCTCAGTTTTTCAACAGAAATTTGCATCTTTATACCTAGTCTGCCACTTCTTTCACAGAAATCGTAAGCTGCTCGAACATTGTTTGGTCCAGCTGCTCTGTTTCATATTGTAAATATTGTTGTATAGCATGATCGGGTAATTTCCGTATAACATATTTGAGAAATGTTGATGCATTCTTAAAGCTTGCTCTTTTAGCTGTGTCTCACTTTTGACATCAAAACTCCGTGCGTGCGAGGCACTAACGTCTAACATTATTGAAACAAACTTTTGAAGCTTCGTAAAACTTTTGATGGATTATTGTGAAACAAAAAGCCGCTTAATCGAATGTCGATATCGTAACGAGCTTCATTATGAACTTTTACATTCTGATCGATGAATAATTGAGGGACTATTCGACTGCAATGCGGCAGAGTGGAATACGTACAGACGGCTCTAGCGAGTGAGATGGACAAGACTTCGGAGTGCTGATCAGTAGTTTTGTGGCATTTTATTGGTTGATTCGTTTTATTGGCTATCCTCGAAATATAACCTATTCATTTTAAGCCCCATTTGAGTTGTCTTTACAATTTTTAGTTTCAGGGATTTACAATACATGCTCTTGCGTCAAGAGCACATATTTCGAATACTTTGAGCTAAAAATTTTGAGCACAAATCAAATGGTGCTTAAAATAAGTACTTTGAACGTCGAGGATCCCCTGTATTTTCCGAATATTTGCGTGCACTTATGAAATTATCAGATGTGTTCCAACAGCGTATCCATAAATTTTGTTTGAATCTATGAATTAGAAATTGGTTCAGTTACTTTCTGTCCGAAGAAAGATCCTCGGCTAGCACCACCGTGATATTGAGCAAAATATTTTTAGAACGTCAATGTTTATGAAGTAAATCTCCAGGGCATTCCCTTCAACAGCTTCGTAAATGGAATAATTTTGCATACTGAAACGCACTGCAGGGTCAGCGTCCATAACAGTACTACGTCACTTTGATGCAGATGAACTTCCACAGTGGTAGGCATTGTTAGCCCCTACAACACTACGTTATCATGGAGGCAAATGCGATTGGAATATGACGTTTTAGTAGAAAGTGATTGTTAGAAGTTAGCTATCGCCTCTCCATTGTACGACCACAAAACTAACCTAGTAGCTACATGAAAACTCTGAATTTTAACTCATGTAGCTCGAATGAGAAATATGCAATAGTACCGAAAGAAATTGAAAAAATGTAAGGCAACGATAGAAGTTCGAGAAAAATGAGAATCTTAAGAAGGAGCTCGAGAAATTTAGATCAGATGGATCTTACAGCGACTTTGACATACGGGATAGTCTGCCGATAGCCCCTGATATTTTTCTTGAGGAGGGAAGAGGAAATGATTAAAAATGCTTAGTAAATTGAATATGAGGAATTAATTTATACTTGGAAAACAGAAGAGTTCTTAAAATGGCTTCATACGAAGAACGGATGCACCTGAAGAGCATCGGTGTGGTTAAAGAAATCGGTTTAGAAACTATTCAATCTATAAAGAGTATATGGACTGTTCTTCAGATGTAAAGCAAGAGTAAGAGCGAATAGCAAACGCAAGACAAATATATATTAATGGGTTGATGTTATTTGAAAACATCGTTTTGGGCCGAGGAACCAAAGAGTACTGATTGGCCGCTGGAGTAGTCATTGTGCGTGGCGGCAAAAGAAATAATGGCGGATATATAGGAGAATGGGCAATGTGAGGATTGCTCCTAAGGAATGAATTTATTGGAACTATACTGTAATTAGTTGCACCGTCCTCATTCGTATAAAATTTAAGTTGTGCTCCGTTCACAAGCGCTCGCGCGCGTGTGGTTCAAATTCCATTGCACTCATTCTCTCAATCTGACTTCGATGTTCGCAAATAATTGAGTTCAGTACTACGAATTCATGCATCAAATCCCCGGGACGTTCATGTAGATCCGATACTGTTGCTTCATTCGAAAGGTCGACGTTTAGTGATTGTCGTTTCTAATCGGGGTTTGTTAGATACGAGTATACGAGTGTGTATATGTACGTACAACACAATCATCTTCATAAAGCCCTCTGAACCACAGCTGATATATTCAAACTTTTAACGTACCTGCATATACTTCACAAATGTATACCAATACTAATGTATCGATAAGTTTATTCAAAACTCATTTAGCAAGTTGGTTCACCAGCAATTTGGCAAAGTTTTTGATTACCATAATGACGATTTACTCCTCAACATCGATAAGAAGAAATGCTACAATGAACAATCTAAACAGTTCTGGCCCAATGTACCTTAGTTTCAGTGTGATTAGCTGATTCAAACTCTATTGAGCTGATAAAACTCATTTAAATCCCGATACCGAAATTTTATTAAAGCACATTAAGAACAGTGTACAGCCCTAATTTAGGCGAACTCAAATTCCTTGAAGTTTTACTAATACATTCTTGTTACAGTCAGAAAAATTGCACCGTAAGTCTACGAAATTCTTCGTTAGCTCAAGTTTAAGTATTTGTCAAGCGAATATTTCTTGGAATGGATTTCTCATATTAGCAGTTGGGAAAATCAGTTCAATGAATTTCACTGGGTAGAAATTGAAATGTATCATTCATTTTCTCTGACATTCAGTTACTGAATTTTGATGGCATTGATTGAAACAAAAACTTGACAATGAACATGTAGAAATAGAGCTTTTACCAAGAAATTTATGCAAATATTAATTCATAAGATATAATAACATGGGGACGATTTCAAGTTTAAGCCAGGGACTGCTCTCGTTGATCAAACTGATTTAAGAACGAAAACTTTTTAATTTTTATCAATTTTTTATTTACTGTTACGACTAGCTTCTACCATGTATGTTTAATTTCAGCATATAGGAAAATACATCGGCTGCTCTAAAGGTGCTAAGATGCTAGTGGACGTTTGTCTTTCAAAACTTTAATATGGAGAATAAAGTATTCAGTGTTATTGCGTTTTTTTTTATTACTGTTACGTTCCTTGAAGAAGCAGAATGTGCAGGTGAGAAACTTTTACTCATTTCGCTTATTAATTTTGCCCCCATTTTCACAGATCAAAACTGACTTGTACGATTTTTAAATTTAGAAATGGGATACCAACTTGCATTTCACTTTTTGTAACAAAACGCTGAATAAATATCTATTTCAATGATTCGCTGAGAAGTAAGGTGACAATGGATATTTATTATACATTTATGTGGCGTCAATTTTCCACCCTATCATTGTCTACTTTTAATTAGAAGAGAACGCAAGAAATGCACCACAATAGTTAACAAACAAATCGACGTTATTTCAAACCAACTTCTTCCTTACGCGGATCGAAAAGTGATTCTTAGCTTTAATGTTTAATATGGTTGCTTTGGGATGAGGTTGATGGGTTGTGATGAATTGAGGTTGATGATGCGATAAGTTTATGTTACCATATCCTGTTCAAAATTAGTGCGGCTGCTCCAAAGACTTTAGGCAGTTCGCAGCAATAGTAGTCCTCTCACGTACTCTGGCAGTTTTGTGCCAATTGTCTTTGTAGACTTTGGAGTTGGCTAGTGTCCGCTGTGCAATCTCGGCAGTATTTGTCGTCGGTAATAAAGTTTCTCGCTAAAGCGGAGTAATGACCGCGCCACTCTGCTACTGCCCAGCGAGGCATACGAAAACTTCAACAAATGTAAAAAAAGCCACTCTCGCTTTCGATCCGGCGTGCATAAAAAATTGGTATCATGAAAAGTTTGTGGTATCATGTTTGTGTGGTACAATAAAAAATATTTCATCATATTCTAGCATCCGATTTTTGTATTGCAGAAAATAAATCTCGAAGTCTTTAGAAGTTTATGTGTGAGCTTACATTCTCAAGGGCTAATAATATAAGACTTAGTTCGCTATGCATCAGTACATGTAAAACTTAAAAATTTTACCTCGCAGTATGTTATACAACAGGTACCACTACCGTAAGCGAGAAGAGCTAACGGAACAGGCAAAATTTTTTCCTCTGTTCATTTATTAAACAAATTTGCACCTTGAAAAAGCCTGAAATCCATTCCCATGGCTTAATACAGAGAACTCATACTCATCGACTAGATTGACATCCTTGCCCTTGAGTCAGTCATTTGGACACAAGATCGGTCGTATCAGGACGTAGGTTTCCTACTAACGTTCGCTTGTACGTAACTGTCCAAAAAGTTAATGCTATGACGAGTAGTCCATGTATTTACTCTTTATATACTAAGTTTTAAGTATTTCTCCAGTAGTACCAGTCACCGCCGCTTGTGCTGTGAGTACCGTTGAATAAAAAAAAGCTCATTATGTCAAACGCAACGAATCTACAATGTAAAAATACATTGAAAACTACATGATTTAGGTGTCAATTTGAGATATTTTGGAATGCTCATTTTGATTATCTAAGAGTAAGCAATTAAATAATATAATATACTTATAATAATATATAATATAAAAACAGAAAAATATTTAAAATAGGAGGACTTTTCGAACCATTGATAACATTTTCATTAACGATGGAATTATACGTCAAAATTAGTAATTTAGTTCCAACGTGATGTCAGTTGGAGCCACCATCAGGTATTGGTATTATTTTTAGGTTACGGAATGAATATTCTGCATTAATATTCACGCTTATGTCGTATGTTCGAATAAAACATTGTGTTCATATTCCAGCTTATGATGAGGATTTCAATTCATTGAATAACCATTGAAAGACAAAAAGACAAAATCTTAAATTGATTATTAAGGCAAAAATCCTGCAACAGTAGCACTTTAAGAAGATTGCACATCTACCAAGAGGTACCCGTAGTGATGACATTAGGCTCACAGCAATTTATCCTCTCAGTTCAAGTATGGTTGCCAAACCTTTTATTGTGTAAAGAACTAAAAATTAAAGGTATATTCAGAGCTGGGCAGCGCTACTTTGAAATGTAGCGGCCGCTACAGCTACCGCTACATGCTCTAAATGTAGCGGGCGCTACCGCTACCGCTACACCCACTAGATTGTAGCGCCGCTACCGCTACCGCTACATGTAGCGCGCTACTGCCCACCTCTGGCTAACAACTAACATGTTGACACTAGTAACAGGCTGAGGTTGACAACATTACACCGAAATCTTTCGTACAGTTTTATTCTGTAATTTATATTATGTATGTATCATGCTGGTTTTTAAATAATATTTAATACTATTAAGTAAAATCTAAAGGCTTTATCTAAAAATGTAGCGGTAGCGCTGTAGCGGCAAAACCTCGTATCGCTACTTAAATATGTAGCGGGCGCTACTGCTACCGCTACACCCACTAGATTGTAACGCCGCTACCGCTACCGCTACATGTAGCGCGCTACTGCCCACCTCTGGGTATATTGAGTAGCATTCTAGCAACAATTCGAACGTGACTAGTGAATTTAGATGTAAGACTGCGTTATTGAGTAAGTTTGTTGATTTTCCTGCTTCTGTGACTGGTAGTAACTCTCTTGTATGTAATTCCATCCTGTTGAACTGTGAACAGTGAATTTCAGGTCAAAATCCCCAACACTTCTCTTGATTGACGTCAATTATTTTAACTTCTCTTGATTTCTTTTCCTGTTTCCCGCATCGGTAGGGTGAATTGGGTTAAATTTAGTGCATGCCCAATGAATTATGTTCATTTTTTTACATCCGACCTAACCTACTAAATGTGGCTTACTAGCAACACTCACGTGCGCGCTCTTTTCTTAGCTTTTCTTTTACCAATTTTTGAACAAATTATTTCGCTATCATTTACCTTTCATTCATCGTTCATCTGTTTGAACTACATGTCAAGTGTTCTATCGTTTTGATTACCTTTTCATTTTGGCAACGGACCCTTTGTTGCCCCATAATAATATCATTGTCGTTGAGTGAGAGTTTCTCATAGATTTTACTAATATTAATATTGTTAAAGAATTGAATGTGCATTCTGTCTTAGTTAATTTTGTTTTAACTTGGGTTGTTCCTGCTAAGTACATTTTAAGCTGGAGCCTGAAATTGACTACTTATTCAATTCCTTTACAGAGGCAAACGACTTTTGCCGCGCCAACTTGACTGCCCTAGGCGGCCTACCTCATGCCATTGAAATTCCGTCCGGATCTTCGGCTGTATTTAGCCACGACCGAGAAATCATCGCTGTAAGTGCCTTAATTAACTATAGTATTGTTAGATGCAAGATGAGTAGCGAATTTTGTCATCTTCCAGACTGCAATGGGTGTTCTTAAAATGGCATACGCTTCATAGACGCATTAAATGTTCTATTGCACAATAGTTAAACATTTTAGTTTATTGAACCTGTTTGAAACATTGAAAAGACTTCAACTAAAACGAAGGCTCAATAGCCTAATAATTGATATCAAAAGACATCACCAATGTTTGATACATCCTTAGTTTTTACCTAAAGATCAATTCAAAGAGGATCCTGAAATCTTTTTTAGGCAAAGAAACAGTTTAGTAAAATCGAAAAATCGATTAGTGACCCGCTGGGTCACTGATTTTAAGTCGCGTTTGAGCCTCTAATGATATTTTTTATTTCCTAACAAATATAAAAAGTTAATGAAAATAATTCACTCATTCTAGTCCCAATGAACCGAAACCATAAACAATGGGCAAACATTTATTGAATTACTGAAAAATGAGCTTTAAATTTCTGCCCTATGTAATCCCTGAACAGCGTGCACGGTTGCAACAAAGTAGTCATAGTCTTAGTATTATATTTATAAATAAGAAACATATTACTTAGTAACACTAGATACTTGTTTATTCTTTTGGATATGGTTACAAAAGGTTCGAAAAACACCGTTGAATGAAAAATCAAGCCGTGGAGCATTTTTAAGAGTTTCAAATGAAAAAAAATCGTAATGCAACCTTCAACAAAGCTTGGGGTACGATTTAGGGCAAAAACTGAAGACAAAATTACGCTTAGTTGGTACAAAAGAAAAATAAACTTAACTACTGCAAAATCATAATGCGAAACAAACAAATGATATCTGTAAGTGCACTTGAGATGAACACAAATTACCAAAAGCAATTTTTGTCAAAGAATTACTTTTCCTACGATTCAAATAAAGCAGCAATAAATATCTTCGAATTTTATCAATGCTCGATGCTAATTTCTAGTGTCTAAAATCTGAATTTTAAATTATTTACCTAGTTGTGCCCACCGGACAACATCCTGCTGAAGTGCAACGACTCGAAGTCATTTACTTTCACTGAGGGCTCGCAGGGCACTGCCAACGTCAGCTGCGCCTCCGACTACAAACTGAAACGCCAAAAAATAGACGGCGGTGAAGAAGAGCTGAGATCCTTGCCACCGTGTTCAGGTAAGCGATGTGTGTCGTAAATTGTATTCCAGGCGAACGATTCTCAAATATTAATGCTATCGGTCCTCAAAATATAATACTTTGCTAAGAGAATCGCATGTACTACATACATATGTAAGGCATGCAAACTGAAAAATATTAAAATATTTTTTAATAAGTGAAAACTAAGTGCAATCTTAAATTTATAAAAAATTGATGCTAAAGGATGAAATGTTTGAAATCATATTTGTGTATGTATCATATTCGTATCATGTATACATAATTTTGCAGATATTGTTCTTGTGAGGCCAATAGCAACCCCATCATGATTCCAGTAGGGTCGAATATCACGGCTTCGTGTCATTTTAGAAGATATAGGTTAACTTTCTTAATGCACAGATACGTCAACTGTATTGAGCGTTGAGCTCAGTGTATAGATGGGAATATTAGACTTGCTGTTTAATTACAGCTTGCATAATACTGAACGTCAATACTAAGGCACAGGGGGAATATATTTACTGTGTTACTAATCTTATAACTTTCTAACGACCATCATGAAGGGATTTTAGTGCAATCTTCTGTTGTTCCGTTGGAAGTCTTGTTATGACAAATCTCGTTGAAGATCTTCTCCGTAACTGATGCAACTCAAAAATGAGTTTCCAGGTGCTACGGCTTTCTTCTCAAGCAGACCTGTGACTTTGAGATGGTCAAGCAGCATCTTTCAACTTGGAGGAAATGTCATATTTTGTGAAGAGCTGGTCAGGGCATGCATGATTAAATTCACTTAGTAAACTGTTGAGCGATCCATGAAGGGTAGTTTTATGAGTGAGTAATAATTTACATTGTATATATATCTTGTATCCTTATTTATTATCTATTAAATTGAAGTAAAAATATTTATTTTTCATATATTGAAGGAGTAATGGAATATGTTGAATCGAAAAACTTCGGTTACATATATATGAATATGTTTATTTCATCATCAATTTTAATTTCTAATTGATTTCTATCATGATTCAGATAAACCTATTTTCACACTTCAATCAAATATTTATCGACTGGGGTATTATGCCAACAAAGTCCTTTCATAATGCATTCATGAGAATTTTTTCGTCCGACTTTAATAAAAGTTTCCCACAACGATTTTTTCTCAGGACCCTGTCAAGGTGAGTATATTTGCTCATTTTTATAATTCATGAATCTTGGATTTCGTAGTAACGCACACTTTTTTAATAGCAAATTTGAAAATAAAACTGACAAACAGTTTAAGCACCTGCGTTTCGAAAAACCTAGTATAATACTAAAACTCTGGTCGTCTTGTCTGTTTGTTTGTTTGCTTGCTTGCTTGAAACCGTGCACACGTTTGTCTGTCAGCTCTGAGATATTAGAAATTTATACTCTTCGTTTAATCCTGTATTGTGGATACCGGCTTAACTGCGTAGGATATATTTCTGGATACGGTTTGATGTTGATAAATTTTATTTGACCCAAGTGGTCACGTGTCGTCTAGAATGCGATAAAATTATTAATTAAGCTAACTCAACGATGCATTGTTACACAGGTAATGAATAAAATATATAAAGAATACTCACATGAGGACTGCGCTAAGAAATTAATATTCACTAGGCTCTAACATATGCAATATTGAATTCATCGATCACAGTTCACTGATATGAATCAATGGATCAACAATTCAAACGCTCTATAAAGGCAAACATGGAATGTTGAACACATCGACAACCACCTTCTGTTATGGCTTTTTTTGTGCGCATCCTAATTAAAATTCTGATGAATCTCACGTGAAATAAGAATTTAGATTCTAATCTTTACAATCTATCTTCGGACTCCCAGGATACATCTTGTAGGGCAAATTATTGAAAACATCAAATTCTCACCGTGTGAAAGCTTGGGCAAATAAGTATATGTGAAGATCTACAGTAAGTAGATAAAAAAAGATTGCGTGCTACAGCTGTATCGAAATTGCAGTGAGACCCCGTAGCTAAAAGTCCATTCTAGCACGTTTGTAGACGTATTCGCAAAATGGTAATAGTTCTAATTTTATTCATTCTATGGCATGAGTACAAATTAATTTTTATTCATATTTTCGGAATGGTAAACTATAATGTTGAAAGAAAAATATTTTCTCGATACTAGTGAAAAATATTTTCTCGATGCACGATAATAGTCTTATACGATTTTTAGCATGAATTGTTGGTCAAGGAATGGTAAAATGACGAATCTCAACGTAAACAATGAATGATATTAAGAAATAACTTATTTTATTAATCATGATGAACTATGAGAGGCATTTATAAATCGACGACTTTTGCAATTGATGACCTGGAAAATACTCTTATTTTTTAAATATGTCACTACTTTATTTGTCTCAGCTGGATAAGATTCCGACGCAACATCGCATGTTATTATTTTGCAGCTAATTAATATCGGCTTGCGTAACTGTCGCGATTTACATTGGTCCACCAATTTTTATCGGGTCCCAGCTCGGTGATTACGCCGTCAGTTGAAACGCAGCCTGGTGAAGCGAGACTCCGTTGAGCGCTGGGTCGTATCTCGCACTCCCTAATGAAATGAGATGGAAGGGACATTATAGTATCGTGGGCCGGAGAAACTATCAAATTTTAAAGAAAAATATTCTCTCAATTTTAGTTTTTTGACTTGAGAAAAATCTCGTTCAGAAATTAATAAGATTACGCTTTAACCATTTGGTTGCAGGCGGGGAGGCTTTAAAAAAAATACCTAGAGATGATATAAATAAAAACTACTAAAGATAAATACACATCGGTTTCGAAACTGATTTTAAAGTACTTGGACTAGGATCGCACTGTAGAATACATGTTTAAAATGGAGTACGCTACGCCTAATCGAATACAATGAGATAAATTATCGCAGCGATGGTAACTCGATGGTCAAGTGTCGTATTTCCTTTATGTAAAAAACTTTAACCTAGAACGATTCTTTTTTAACGCTTGCTCATATTATTATTTACTTGGTACAACATTGTATTGATTCGCAAACGGAAATGGTGGAGCCGGAATAAATATATAAATGAATTGGTAGCTATCAGATGCAATATGTTTGACATAAAAACATCTACGTTAACCAACAAACTATCTCAATCACTGATTTAGACGCGTAAAGTTAAAGTTACCTATACATTTACGTAACTTATTCACTAAAAAATCAGTATTTTGTCACTGGTAATGATGCACAAGTGTCAAAAAGGTTTTTGTTGATGATAAAGTGTGCAATATTTCGCGGTACATTTTTTGTTCTTTCCTATTCTATTTATTTTATACATATATACGCACGGCAATTTCTCTTGAGACTCATTCAATGAAGACGCCGGCAAGTTTACGGATCGATTGACTCTTGAGCATCGATTCCGTTCCATTGTTTGTGCGACTGAAAGGAAGGCAGTTGAAGTGAGTACCTAGGTCTAGTGGCCCCTCGATGACAATACATCGCATGCATGAGAACTGAAAATCCCCTCGTTCAGCAGTAGTCGTTTTATAAAATCTTTCACTCCTCAATTTCAAAAGAAATGACAGGATATTTAAAGTATTGACTGCAATTTTTAATTACGACAGATTACGCAGAGGTAACGATGCGTCCCAGCTGTCAGTAGGGCGCATATCCTCCATCACACGTGTATTCTTGTCAATGTTATTTTTCTAACTCTATTCTGAAGTGTATTTTTCTGTTACTCTGGTAAATCTATCTGCATAACAATGTAGAGCGTTTAGTTCCTAACTTCTCTATTATACGACAGTTAGTTGGTGAAAATGTTGCAAAATGTGACTGCATGGCGTTAATTGTTTTTCTTGTTCTTATTTCTCAACGAGTATATATAAACTACATGTCACAGACTCACAGAGAGTCATATTAAATGTATTGTCTTTGCATCTCTAAAACACCGGCGGGAAACGCGTATGAAAGCTGACTGAAGCAAGTGAAAGCATCGGACTCATTGTCACTGAGTTGCAGTTACGAGAGTTGCTAAGAATATTTACCCGGAATAAATTTTTACTACGATTGATTCACAACGAATTTTACAGAATGGAAGTATAACTTACGCACGTCCCTTATATATAAAAATAAACGAAAAAATTTCATTCGCTGAAAGAAATTGATGATCCGCCTCAGTTCTATCAACAATAGCTATTTTCACTTGGCTGCTTTGTGCGTTATTTGGTCTCATGATTTCCTTTGACACAACGTGATCATTGCTTGTTGCTTGTATTCACTTGCTTTTTTTACCCGGTCATGGTGTTTCAAGAGAATTTTATTACCTAAATTCTCCCGTTCTATTGCTGTTCGATTCATTGGACAGCACACCTTTTTTTGACAGCATGCTTACATGCCTATTCCATGCGCTCAATTCTTCAGTGATTACCCACACAGTTCAATATACTGTGCTGCGTCATGTGTTCTTCAGCAGCTGCTACTTGGTGCTGTGGCATGCGAGTGATTGCATGCCACATGAAGTCCGTCTCTTAGGTGATGCATTAGGTGCCCCTAACACTTGGTGTTCGGCTCATGGTCTCCTAGCAACTTTTTGCTTTGGAGACGGTAGCTGTAACTACGTTCTCAAGTCTGTTGTTGACGATACCAGCCGACTGAGCAAGTTTTATTCATCAGAGTTCGGCTGAAACAAATGTTTCATTATGCGTTATTGATAAAATTCCAGCACACATGCCCCCGTGGTCGTGCGCTACAGGCGAGCCAAATACAAGGTGTCTCTACAACGAAATACACTGAGTATTGAACGTTATTATCAGAATATTGTAGAAATATAACTACTTACAGTTATCATACCCATAAATAGTGTTCACTCTATTTTTTACTTGGATGTTCTGCTATATCTATACTCCCTTCCACATACAAGTACAAAACCAAGATTTTGGCAAGGATATATTCCTTCCAGTCTCATTCATATATACGCACAGGAAAGATACCATTTTTTAAAATATTTATGTTAATGTTCTAAATTTATCATCTTATGTTTCACATTTATTTACCATTAGACTCAAGTGATTCATATAAAGAATAAAGGGAATTTTCAGCAATCAGAAGTTTGACTAAACTGAAGACAAAGACCATATTAACTTGGCAGATAGTCTACGGTTTGTAGAAACTTGGTGTGTCGCGAGTGATATGCTCAATTTTTGTATCTTCGCACAAAAGAACTCGTACAAAGAATAAGATAAGCAACTGGAATATATCATACCTCCATTTTATGGCTCAAAAAAAGCTCCCGATGAGGACGTTAATAGCTTTAAACACTACATATGTAAGAAAAGTACAGTGTTTGATGCTCGAATGTCAGTCATTTGTATCACGGCAACAGGCCGTTACTCCGTTGAGCCATGTACTCAAATCCAGCTGCCAAAACTTGAATCTTCATACAATCGTCTGTGACAAAACGAATTTTGGCTCGAAAGTGAAATATACTGCATAGCTGCCTGATATTACTTAAATCGTAAAATAGAAAGGACCAAAAGAGGTCGAAAATTGATGTTCGTGACTACATCAAAAGAAAGTAATTGTTTTTAACGTTGCCTTCCAATGAAAACTTTCTATTTCGTGTCGCCTTTGTAGTGTGGATTGTTAGTCATTGAATGACAATTTTATGAATATTTTTAGTCTGAATATATACAACCATTTGGTTAATAAACACGTCTAGTACTTGATGTTAGTATAGTTTATTGATCTACTCATACTTTGAGTAAATATGTTTCAACGTGGCAAAAATTACGCATGGTGACGCAGAAAATAACCTGTCGGAAGTAAGGACTAAGGAGTTGCATAGTGAGGAGCAAAATGATACAACGCATTGGTCTAAACTGTACTTTTTGTATACTTCGTCAACTTAGATTGTTCAAATCCCTACCTTGGATTCATACTGGAGTGTCATAGTAGATGACACATCCTTAATTCCAATATTTTCAACAGAAAATCAATGGTGATGAATTTAATATTCAAGTGATCAAAAGTTAACCACGCATTACAAAATAATCATTTAATGTTTGGTTGCATAGTCATTGCTACTAATTACTGCATCCAGAATAGAATAATTACTAATTACCATGAGTCGTTTGCATTTCTCTAGTGTTATTTTATTCTTCTTTTCTTAACGTATTTATTTCAGTTTAGTAGGTGATTCACTTTTTAGTCTCTGCCTTAAATCTTTAGCTGCAGTTCTCTTCAGAAATTTTATATGGTATTCATGTTAAGCCGCTCTGGGCAAGTTATACTCTTCTCTTGAATTCATAACTTCGTTACATTCGTTGTCCGTTTAGGAGCACTGTCCTGCTGAATGGTTGCGCAAAGTTTCAATCTCAGAGACCAAACACAAGCTAGACGGTTTTGATCAAATATTTCAATATTTGTGGCTGTTCATGGTTTTTTCAATTACGTGGAGTTATCCAACACCAGGAAAAGAAACAACCTCTCACCATGATAAAACCACACCAAACTTTACCGTGTGGGGGACTCGTAGGAGCATATACTTGTCCCTTTTCCCTCGGAGTATGTTTAGTATCATCTCGTTTGAACAGCTCAATTTTAGCTTATTGTGACCACTGAGGAGTACCTCAAAGCTATATGTACTTGTTGCCTAAGGGCTCATTCGCATGTTTTAATGAAGAGGAGTCTCCCTCGGGGAGCGTGAATAGAGACCCTCATGTCGGAGTGTTCGGCTAACCGGGTGTTAGCTTTTATCCGAAATATTCCTGCTCATTCTCTAAGTCCTTACGAGTTGATTTCGGCTTCTGGATCACAACCCATACCAACTGTTGGGTAGAACGCTTGATGATCTTGCGAAGACGACCTGTTCAATGAATGCTGAAAGTTGTCTCTCGTGACTTTTACTTCTGTGCTATAGTTCTAACGGAACCTACACGAATACATACTTTTTCAGAAATCGTCATGTACCCGAAGTGTTTCTTATTGAATAGGATAGAATATGGCAATATAAACAAACCAAGAGACTCATTCTTGCGTCTCTACCCAAGTCCACTGCTGTTAGACACCAACCAGACGCAGGTCAACAGTTAGACGTAAAATTGGACCGCATTACAAATCAAAGAACAAGTAGAAATTGGTTTGTTAGTAAGGGATCTAACCCTGAGGACAAAAAAAACACGATCGTTGCTATAAAAAACATATCTTGACACTCATACCAGTCTTGTTTCGTAAAATTACATCGTCAGTGAACGTCATCTGAAATGGTAAAATACATAATGTAAATTACATAACAAAATTAAAGTGGAAAAAATGCACATTTCTAAAGTAAGAAAACAGGGACTAAGACAACATTAAAAAGTTCTTACATAGTCAACCTGCGTTAAAATAACTGAGTACATTTTGGACGGCTGATTCACGTAAAGTGTAACGGGACTGAGGTAAGGTCTGAATTTAGCGCCGATTTTTTTGTAGATATGCACGGATTCCAGAATTCTTAAACTTATTGCATTACATGTTGAGTCTATTATTGAAAAGTTGTTTAGTCTGAAAGGATGTTTTAAATTTTCGTAGTGGTTTCGAAGGTTCGAGTGAGAAGGTTTTTGTAACTGTCTATTAGTTCTACGACCAATGCCTCAGTGTTCTGAAAATCTGATCCTGGCTTGTCGAAAAGTGCTCCCTATATATGAGCCATTGCAGGCTTCACACTTAAACTGATATATAATGTTAGAGCACACTTCCGACGGCAAGAGATCTTTATATTTAAAAAAATTCCTAACTTTGACAGAGTTCTTCCGGCAAAATTTAAAATCGAATTGCGGATAATGACTAGACAACACGGTTTTCAGTAATTGCTCACATTTTTTACTATGGTAACTAACATACGGTAAAGCTACGTAAAGAACAAGTAGTAGTACTTCCATGTGCGTTCTGAGATCACTACCACTAACCAATCTACTTCTGCAAAGAGAAAAGATATGCCGAAAAAATACGATCACACTCACAGTCATCAATTTTTAGGCACAGGCGGCAGAACGTTTGTATTAACATAAGAAAGTTAACATTTCATAGGTCTAAGATCGTATCATTTACCAGACTTCTCTATGCATCATCAGGAATGTTCAAATAATGACCTCAAATCAGAAGTTTAAAACCATGAGGGATTTCTCCTCCATATCCAGTATTTGCTTATACTATTTTTGAGCGCGTTCACGATGTCGGCGAAGACTGGTCTCCAGAAATACGTTCCCGAGAGGCGGACGATTTTATCCGGTTAGAAATTCAGACCAGGCATGTTCTGAAGGATTTTCTTGTTAGGTTATGCCCGTTATATTTGGTGCGAATGTTATTCTCTCTTTCGGAGATCTCTTCTCGGGTAACATCGTCGAAGCTATTGAGATATTTGTAAATATCGAAAAGCTTACCTCGAACTGGCAACCTTTTGCGTTCAAGCGAGGTAAGTTTCAGTCGTTGAAGACGCTGTTCTTGACTGAGCGAATTTCTGGGGATCAAGGATGATATTTGTTGCTTTTTTACTCTAAATTCGCTACGTATAATTGATGTCTTGCCGTAAGACAGGAGACAAGAGTTGTACTGTGTATTCTAGATGTGTTTAGACAAAAGCTTTGTAAGCTAAACACTGAAATTGAGCTTCATGCCCAACGAAGAGTAGCCGGAGATCTTGACTAATATCGCAGCCGCTCTAATGAAAGTGCAGGTATCTATTTGAGAATAAACTGCAACAACCTTAAGCAGTAAAGCAAGTAATTGTAAGCAGCCGAAGCAGTGAAACCAAATAGTTAAAGGAGCAGTGGAGTTTTGTACAAATATTTAAAAACGTATTTTTTATCAGAGAGCATTCTTTGATACATACTTCATTGCGCATCAAAATTTGAAAACTATACCTGCAAACTGACTGCGTAATGTCCAAAGAAAGAGAAAACAAATATAAATTTGATGAAGTTACATATTTTTTACAAGCAAATGATGTATTATATTGCATTCGAATCAATTTACAATAGTTCTGATCAAGTGCTGAAACTGCGGCACTGCACGTGGACGCGTGAATTAGGAAGGGAGACGCTCGCCTCAGAGCAGCTCAGCTCACGATCTCACTTCAGACGCCCCCCACAACCACTCCCTTCACTCATGCGCAGTACAGCAGTCACAACGCTTGGTCTATATATATTATTCTAACTTCATTTTAGATTATACAAAACACATCTTTTGCAGGGGATTCATATGGAACCCTACATAAATCATTCTTTTTCCATTTATTTCCTTCTCGTGAATTTCGTATTTTCCTTCAATTTCAGGGCTTTCAACTTCAAGAGTTTCCGGCCTAAATAGCTCATTTGACGGGAAATTTCGAAGTAACCAAATTCTATTGATAAGTTTTTTCAATTGTTCGAAAATTTGAAGGTAACGGAAAAAACGGAAAAATTCTGATAACTTTTTTTTCAAATTCCATAAAATTGTCGCATTCATTTTATTTAAATCCCTATCTGGCTTTAGTTCCTTGCGTTGAAATACAAAGCGTCCCACGATAAACGGAACCCGAAATAAAAATAACATAATTAAAGAGATATTTGCTGCATTTTTATTCGCCCCATATCCTTCGTTGAACGCTCTTCCCCGTTGAACGTACAGCAATTGCTGAAAAGCGTTCAACGAAGAATATGTTCTAAATAGAATAAAAATGCAGTACATAAGTTTTGAATTATGTTATTTTTATTTTATATTCTGATTTTCGTGGGACACCCTGTACATCTAATGAGCTCAACTTGTTGGACGCTGTTCAAAATGCACGTATTTTTCTATCTCATTTTTTAGAGAATTTGAAAAAAGTACCAGGAGTAAAATATGTTCCTTTCATCGAGTTGCATAAGTGTGCCAAATTTGAAAGTGAATCGTCTCATATGAAAAAAGTCAGTTCAAAAGTGAACGGTCCCCTAAGTGAACACTTTTTAACGTATTTTAATCTTTTGCACTGTTGAATATTACATTTATTACTATTGATTTTTCATATTCAAAATTTTGGAATTTTGGATCTTTCACTTGCTATGATGTTCCATTATGCCCCTACGTTAGAAATTGAAACAACCTACGTTGACCAAAAATATACGAACAACAGTTTACACAAACTTGCTGTAAAATTTTGCCTCCCACGGTATTTGTGAAACGATCTGTCGTAAAATGGCAGAAGCAATGCTTAAAAGAATTTTTTAATAACTTCATTTCGTACAATCGTGGCTCTACGTGAGTTTTTATTTTCGAAGCAAAATAAGATGGCGCAGCAAGGGCCACATACCTGCCCGCATAGACGTTGTTGACAAATCACAAACCCAGAGACATGGAAAACATCATTACACATCGACCATAATACCCATGGTCAGCCAAATTCCCTGATCTTTTCCTCCTAGATAATTTTTTTTCAGGAGGATTGCCAAAGCAGAGGGTAGACAAAGCAAACCTTGATTTGTAAATTCACGTAAGAAAGTTGAGCGAGTTCCGATAAGGCTTATAGCGTTTACAAAACAGGTTGTCCACTGGAGGTCATTTTGAGCATTTGTTATAGACTTAAAGAAATTTAAAAAGCATATCCTTTCATGTGGTTTCTCTTTCACTCTTTATGTCAATAGTTTTTTAATTATAATTATTTATTTCCCACCAATTTGTTCTGCACCACCCAGTAAAGTGTCTAATTTTTGGTTTAATATAAGACCAATATCATCCAAAAAAAATGCGTGAAATGCAAAAATGCATGTCCTCCACATGCAAACAGTTATTGGTATTTTGCTTAACGATTTGGAGTCTAACGAGTTTTTAAATTTATCAAAACATAACAGCGAACTATACACAAGAAATCATTTGAGAAAATTAGCTACATTGAAATAGTTTATTCATGTTAACGGATTGCACATGTTTATAATCATAAAGTAACTGACAAAAATAAATGATGAACGTGAATATTTGTACTCATGTTGTACTGTAGCGATTTAATTTTTCCAGCTAACCATGAATTACTACCTAAATAGGGCTGAGTACTCAACTTAAAGCTATTACCTTACGGGAGATCATAGTCGAGTTCATCATGCCATCATTGTTACAAATCTAGGAATGTTTTTGAGTTTTTTTCAGGTGAGGTTCACGCGTATGATTTAATCGCAGACCCATTAGCGTTAAATTGGATAATGGCAAACAATGGGAATAACACAACTAAGTGACAGTTTTTCTTATTCCCAAACACTAATTCTTAAAAAAAGTAAAATATGAGCCCATTGTCTCAATCCTTTATTAGGAATCAGCACACAACAAGTTCACTGTACGATTCATGAAACAAATTTACGTGGTATTTGGTAAGCTCAACCCTCACTCTATCTATGTTGTCAGCTTCATTTTTGCAGTACCGTCCAACCTTTGTATTTGTATAGCTTTTTTATTTCACGTGGTTGCACAAGTTTTATGACAATTATTTAAACCTGTATTAATTTGGTAAGAAATGTTGCTTCAGTGTTTGCACATTGGGTTTTCGCGCATTCAGTTTTCGTCAAACTTTGTTTTTAAATTACTAGTCGTGGATACTTCAGAGTATTCCATTGCATACCACTCGTAGATTCTACTATAATTGTGAAACTTTTGAGTAGCTCATTTCGTATTGCAGACGTGTTATTTACCTTATGGTTTTCTCACACACACCTTTATAGTTCTACACGTTTACTTATCATTGAAGGGATTTTAAAATTCATTCTACATATGCATAAAAAAGAGGTCAGCTAAAGTTCTAATGTGATTTAAATAAGACAACAGTGCTGCTTTTCAGTCAGTAGTAAAAATTTCCAACATTATAAAATCCACCGTAGCAACAAAATTAACCTGTTAATATTTGCCCTATATTTAATCTTTACATTTTCTTTTCAATGNAATGTACTGCCAAATAATGGCTCTGTGACGTTCTTAAATCTCTAATGCTTTTGATAGATAAAAAGTATATTTCTCTTACAGGTGGAATAACGTGCATTTTCCAGTTCTCGAACACTACGCAGACGTTCAACACGGACAAGGAGACGACGGCTCTGAACACCGTGGACGTATACAACCCCATAATGCTCGTCAGTCCACGATATCTTCATAGCTTTCCCATGCTTTCAAACTTCGAATTATATCATTCTTTAGATTTCAATTTCGTTTATGCATCTGCACTGTTTTTTTCGCTATGTGTTTATTCGCACTCAAATTTAATGCTACTCATGTATCGTTTTGATTTTTTTAAATTTTAAAGTATCCTACTTCGTAAGTTTGTGGGGAATTATTTGCTAACTCAACACATATTTCACTGCTACTTCTGAAAATCGAGAAAATATATTACTGAAGTGTTATATAGTTCTGGAAAAATTGTATTCATTTCTTCTTAGGAGCTATAACGAATATCTGAGTTTTGTAGAGTTCATTTATTAATGGATTACACGCAGTTGATACTCCCTAGATTTTTCCATCATGGTCGTAATGGCTGTACATGGAACTGAAACTTTAGAAGAGAGAATACTTATTATCGAATCTAAGTTCTACGCGAAGGATTCAAAAAGAACTATCAAGGATTTCACATAGAAAAGTTCCGCAGAATTTCATTTTTTTAATACACTGCATGTAGCCTAATGAAATCGGGACTGATTTTTCCTCTTCAAATTGGCCTGTCAGTTATCGTGTAATCTTTTAACTAAAATTTTAGTTGCGGCCTGTACGCATCGCAAGCTATTGATTCTAATCACTAAACACTGTACATGATAATATTTTCCTACGTCCTAATGTACATTTCATTATGAGTAACATATGAATATATTTTTTCTAGAATGTTCCATAAGAATGAGTTGAAGACTTGAATTCAAGCGTTGATTAGGAATCCGATTCAAGTCTTGTTGTTTTGGATCAGTCTCTTTATCACCAATACTAATTGTATTAATACCATGGAGGAGCTGCTCCTTACCGTTTAAAAACGTCGCATCATTAGCCAAAATTCATGCGTTTTGAAACTAGGAAACCGGCAATAAGACGTGCTTTTAATGAAAGCTTTCAACTTTTAAGGTGTTAATGGCTGACTCGAAGGTGAATCCATTAAAGATTTTTCGACGAAAACGTCGCATATGGCTGCATTACCTGCTTTTTCAAAAAAAAGTGAAATTGAATGATGATCAAGCAGAGCACACGTGCTGGGTTTATTCCCTTTGGAGAAGGATGAGTGGGGATTCCATGATGGATTTTTAGGAACTATAATTTGTATCATTTGAAGCTTTGCATTATCTTCTTCACTTTTTTTGCCGGGAACATTCTGCTTATTAATTGCACGCCATACCTACAACGATGTACTTAGTTTTTTGTAATGGTGTGTATATGTCAGCAGAGTCTTTGAGTCTTCCTAATGAAATTTTGCGTAGTTACGTCTGTGAGTATATAATGCAGAGAGAGTCATGAAAGCGTACGATCTCCAGTACTAAAAGCTGATTTTTAAATGATAAGTCAGCGATTGAAGTTTTCGAGAACAGGTTTAACAGTTTCTGAGATCGTCTTGTTCACTTAGTAGAATTTTTAGAAAAACTTTGTATTTCGATGATATAACGTTGGACTTATTTTACATTCATTTGATTTATTTTACACACAGAACAGATGTGCTGCTCGGTTCCATGACAACAACAACTCACAAGGCTGCTATGACGCACATGTTATACGTACCATCTTTCAATAGATTTACTAATATTACAAATCGAATTTAAATTAAACGCCATTAGAAACAACGCATTACTGCGGATACGACATGGCTGCTCGTGACGTACGTGACAACTACGCAACACAATCCACAAACGACTTACAGTTCAGCGAGCAAACTCGTACTATTTAGGAGTTTGTTGCCACATGACATTATTATCACTAAGCCTTTCAGACTTTCCATGTACATTGGTTACACTAAGAAAAATTCTGAAAGATTTTTGGGTGCATAAATTTCTGTGCATTGAACTCATATTCAATTGCCAATATGAACTCATATTCCAATTGAACTCATATTCAATTGCACACCGCGTGCAGTGTGCAGTCACGGTGAGAGGTTGTGTTCCCTTG
>VOMN01047058.1:0-16955 GCA_014899125.1 Orchestia grillus | reverse complement strand
CACATGTATTCCACATGTATTCCACATGTATTCCACATGTATTCTACACGTATTCCCCGTGTATTCCCCATCCAGATAAGAAGTTATATCACGCTGGGGATTTCATGCTCCGTGACAAATTTGCACCCCACAACACACTCATTCGGTGTGAACACTCTATCAAAGCGTGACCTCAGCGCCACCGTGACCTTAGCAAATTCATCCCCGAAACTGAGTTCACGCCCGGCAGTGAATTGAACTTCGGCAGTGAATTGAACTTCGTAGTAAATTTAAGTCCAATAAGCAAATTTGCACCGTATCAAATTTATGCCCCGTAGCGTGCTTACGCCGCAGCAAATTTATGCCCCGTAGCGTGTTTACGCCGCAGCAAATTTATGCCCCGTAGCGTGTTTACGCCGCAGTAAATTTATACTCCGTAGCGAGCTCGTAATCTCTCACAGTTGATCGTATCGCATTCATTCTAGTTTTTTATAAGAGATAGGCCGAGATTTGAACAAGCCATCTCTGCTCTTTAGCCGGCATTTTTATTGCATTTCTGAAGCAAGGATAAAGCCCGAGGGGCTCGCGTGGGCCGAGTTATCCTGGCAGAGGTCAGGCGGGGAATAACCGGACACCACACAGCTCCGGACAATGAAAATTCATGAGTCCGAGTTTGCGGAAAGGTTTCGAAATTCTTCCAAGCTACGTAGTCGCTCTCGAAGAATTCAGAACAAGGATATGACTGGCGAGACGGGCGAAAATCTTCAAACTTCAACACCTAACGTGCACGATTGTCCTCAGACAAGGGGGCTGAAGATCCACTTCATTTGTACTACGTCTCAAGTAGTTAACGTTGTCTTGTTGGAAACTGCAATTTCAGCCTCATGCGTAGGTTCTAAAAAATCTGTGAGATCTACGATGATTGTAGTGCATTTTCACACATAGTAGTTAATGAAACTATTAAAGGTAATAAAATTCTCTTTAGCATGCCCAACCTGAATAAATAGCACCTCTCTAAACGCAGCCTATGCTTAGCTTAGTGCATTGTTAATGCATCAGAAAAATCATTGAGATTTCTATCTAGACTTAAGCCTTAATCTTAAATCTCCTCCTCAGTTGAGGCCATGGATTTAGTTGATTATATAAATAAATAATGCGTCTCTAAACGCAGCCTATGCTTAGCTTAGTGTATTGTTTATGCATCAGAAAAAAATCTCTGAGGTTACAATCAGGACTTAAGCCCCGATGGTAAATCTTCTTTTCAGTTTACGCTGTGGATTCAGTTAATAATCAGCCTCCTCTAACTAAACACACATGTTTCATCTCAAACACGACATCCTGAAATTACTCAGTTAATTTTTGTACGTAGCTCACTAAGGCATTGATTGAATTTTACCGAAATCTCTCACCAAATATCGTTAAATAGTTACTCGCACCCACTATAGTCTCTATGATGCAGCGCAACACCTTCTCAGCAGTGCAGAACGCGCGTACCCCAAAGCATAGGAGTTCTTGGGCACGACCCTGCCCTTGCCAGGCCCTGCCCCTGCCAGACCCTGCCCCTGCCAGGCCCTGTCACGGCCTCACGACAACGTGTTTTTGTAGCACGATGAGGCCTCGTTACACTACGACGTTCGCTAAAATCAACTGCTTTGTCCCTCCTATTCTAACTTTTTCGCCAGAGCATCAATATGATTTCCTAAAATTTTGTCTTCAAAATATTTTTAGCTGTTATCTTCATTGTAAATTTATCAGTTTATTGATGGGGCGGCGAAAAAGTTAGACCGAGTACACGTATCTAATTGAAAAAGACCTTCTCACACCGGGGTGTATTCGATGCAAAAAGAGCTTGTAAAGTCACTCCGTATTATCAAATGAAGACTTGGACACATCGCCATATAGCCATTACGCAAAGACCTAGTCTACTGCAACGCAAGGATGAAATTTTAGGCATAAACAGTTTATAAAAATGAAAGGTGCTCAAACATCTTATGTCCTCTTGCTCTGATTTCTAATCATAGTATAGTGTTGCATAATTTATGTTTAATTACCAATAAACCAGCATACGCTGTAATAGTGAGCGTAAGCATTGCACTAATATTCAATTGAAGTTATCTGAGTGGAAAACTTATACCACTTCGTTGTAAATCATTTTCGCTATAATGAACGCATGAAATAGCAATGCAAGCCAATTTAATGTTAATGCCTCTTCCACGCAGTCAAGTGCTGCTAAATCTGCAACAACAAATGCCTGAATAGTGCCAGCTCTGGACGCTCAGCAGTAAACTGCACCTAACAGGCGTCGGTGCGACCAAGTTTTATGATGCGATTAACGAAAAATGCTCTTTTCGGTGTGCAGGTAAATTTACTAAGCGTGTTGTATAGGCTCTAAATGTATTATACTGTTTGAAAGTGAAGAGATCAATTCTAGCTCAGTTCTGCAATGGCACATTAAAAGCTCGACAATCTGTGGCATAAATAGGCTGAACAATGGCACGCACGAGACCACGGCTGAGGAGCTGGGTTACCTCACCAGGGCCCTAACATTACAACAGAGCACGCACTATGAATATTTCTTAATTTATTGCGATAATGCTGCAATGAGTCCATGCTCTCGAGAGTTGCAGGTGTAGGTAGCAGAGGAGAGAGTGAGTTCGTCCAAGATGTGCTTGGTAGGTAATCGTGAGATGATTGTTTAGCTCTCAAAAAATTAAGAAATAGGGGAATTAAATGTAAGTAATTTGAGAGCTTGAGCTTTGTGAGTAGAATTAAGAAATTAGATCGTAAGTTTTAGCTGCTTGCGTTTTATGCTTTTTCTACTGAATTTTTTGTTCAAACGTATTTAGTATTTCCTCCAAGAAACGTGGAGCTTAAGTCATTTGAATCTTGCTCATGTCCTCAAAAGAGGTAAGTAAAACAGACAAAGCACATGAATATACAAGCCTCAACTTCATTACTTTGAGGATATCTCTACAATTGTGTCTGCACAAGAATGAATCGACACTGTGTATAAAAGGCGTTACCTTTTTACATGATAATTCTTCTCTAAAAAATGAATAAGGAAAAAAATATGGAATGGTTTCGGTATGAAATAACGAAACAATACCCCCAATATTAACAGAATGGTGAATTAAAATTACGAGAAACCACCGCTGGAGAAAAAAAATACTGAGCCCCTGGGAACGAAATTCTTCTTGAGTTTGAGAAATGAATGTTACAAATTTCGCATGACTTATGTTAGAAATGTGTTTGTAAGCTCAGAAAATTGAATATCCTGTGGATTTATGTATAATTTTATTTTAAAGGCTCTATCCGAACTGACAATGTTGTACTGTATACACATACTGCATCCAAGAAAAGAAATATATTTTCAAATTCGGCCAAATAATTCCAAAATCTTAGAAAGCTACCGAGAGGGATTAACTTTTTCCTGTCTGGCATGGTTGTGTGATTGCCATGCTCTTTTCCGTTGGAGGGTAATTTCAAAGGGCAAATTTGGATACGCAAAGTAATAAATTCATCTAATTCCACTCTGAAAAGTTATTCGTACTTCTCCTTAAAAGCAATAAAATTCGGTGATAAACAGAGTCAATTTTCCAGTCGAGTGAGAACCAAAAATTTTTATTTTTACGCAATGAAATTTGACAGCCAAGACATTCCACAGTTCAGTTGAATTTTAACTCACTGTAATAATTCAAGCATAGTTGTTATGGCCTTGAAGACCCATGCCTTCATACTTTTGAATGAGCTTCAAATATCAAACTAGCAAGCCTTTTTGCTTTCAACTACCAACATCCTGGCGGTGATCTTTGCTAGAACTTGAAGCGGACGATGGAACACTTGCTCCTCGAGTGCCACTCTGACTCGGAGCATAGCAGCCAAATCGCAAGGTAACACGAGCGTAGGTTATCAACTTTAGTACTGGAAATTTTTCGCCAATTCCTCGAGGTCGTTCGCTAGAAGCGTTCCCTCGGCCTGCGCGGCACGGCACGCTCTCGCAACCAACAGGCATGGGGAGGTTGTCATGCATTGAGGATAAATGTTTTAAGAAAAAGAATGAAAAAAGGAAAAATTGTTTATTCTGAAATTAGTCACATACAAAGGATGTTATAATTGGTTTTCAACTAGTAAGATTACAGCCTTAAAATTAAAATGTGGAAGTTCCAATGAAACTTCTAATAGAGATCAATAGGACTACAGCCTTGAAATTACGTGTGGAAGTCGCAATGAAACTTTGGATTGTGATATTTGATTCGAGAGGTGCACAGATGAAAATAAACCATCACTTTTGATGCAGCGGTTTTAAAGTTGATATAAGATTAGGTTTATTACCATAACGCAAACATCTTGGAGTTAATGACATTGCAATAGTTTTCACAGGCATATATTTGGTAATACGTAATAAGTGTGAAGTGTACAGGCAATTTAGGTGAATCACAGTTACGTGATAGGCGTTGAGTATGAGGCTGATGCGGGTTCATACGTGTATATGTATATTGTTTAATACGCAAATTTTATTTCGTAATATTAAATTTCACGGGGATACCTGGTACACGAATCGATTATGTGAGCATGATTGTTAAAGTTAATTATTGTTTCAATTAGTTTTAAGAAGAACTAAGATTCTATGTATTAGAATGAAGTAAACAGAAATCACTGATAAAAAAAGACACAGCATGCAGTTCGTAATTAAACGATATCATCGCATTTCACTTTTGCACGAAATTAATTTTGCAGTCACGTAACTAGCGAGGACGTCTCCCGTCACTTGTCACGCAGGACATTAGTACAATGACATCCACTTACAGAGTACACTCCAGCACCGCGCACTGCCGAGTCCTTTAGTGCACCAAAGCTCTAACGCAGGAGAATTTTTTTGAGACAATACCTGAATTTCGCCCCATGTCACTAATTCTCAAAAGTCTAAACGCCAGCGAGATTACTCATCGACTTTTATTTTCTATGTATGAATTCGGGCATTTTATCGTGCACCTATGAAATAATTATTTCAAAGGAGTTTCAGTAAAAACACGTAAATGGGTCACTCGTAATTCCAATTTTACTTTGAAATATGTTATGGCTGTATGCCTACTATATTGTTGAGCTCGAGGGATCTCAATTTGTAGCTAACGCGGGAATTACTCCATAAAACTCCATTTCACACCAGGTAAAACCACTGAACAATTCGTGTACAATATTTCGCTCTATAATCATTATCATCGCTGTCGTCGACATCTGTTTGAGATACATCGTAAATCATTCACTGCAGACTAAAGGAAAATAGAGCATAGTTACAGTCTTTCTTTCATTCTTGATAGTCGTTCTTTCATTCTTCGAAATCTCAAAAGAAAATAGTAATAATAATCATCGATCAGAGCAAAAACCTGAACTCAGCACAGCTAATTTATGCTTCTTAACCTCGATAGCGTTCTGACGTTAGGACACTCAATAATTCTGGAAAATTTCCTGCGCATGATTTGTGATTAGGTAGTTTTCTTCTGAACGCACCGAATGTAAGAAGAATTCGGGTCTGACTTTACCACTAAATATTGGTACTGAAAACCAGCCCTCGTCCTTCTCCCTCAGCTAGGTGTGGCGCTCAGCGGTCGCTGCGTCGTGCCTGAAATGAAGCCTCACAGCTGCCACGCGTTAACCAGGTGCTCAATCACCGAACCTGAATCTATTCATTTGCACCTTGATGATAGAATACAAGTTATGAGATTTTCTCATAACTAGGTACAACCAGGTCGGCATCATGAAGCGTGCAACCAGGTCGGCATCATGAAGCGGGCAACCAGGTCGCAATCATGAAGCGTACAACCAAGTCGGCATCATGAAGCACACAACCAGGTCGGCATCATGAAGCACACAACCAGGTCGGCTCGTGCGGTTGTCACTGCTCCCCTGGTGCGAGGTTCTGAAGCTCGTCACCCAAATTAGGACCCTCGCATTGGACACAACTGACTCCTACACAACGTGTGAGGTTGTCTGACGATTGGAGAAAAGCATCCTGAATGGCCAGCCGCTCAGTTTGCTTTGATGATATTACTTGTGTATGTGGGATATCATTTTTGAGTGCGAACTTGACAAGTCATGCAATATACAAATTCGAGGATACAATCTAAATGTTAAAAGTTTCCTGTACTCGGATCTAAAAATCGCATTTTACGACGAATGCAAACCTTGAATAATTCAAATCTCGCTGGTTTAGCAACCGTAACTTTAAGCCCGCCGCGATGGGCTCAGCAAAAGAGAGCAGAATGTATATAGAAGATCATAAGATGGTTACGCGATCGCTGCCAGGTCAGCGATGGAACGAAGTGGCTCCTCTGAAGCTGTATCCTAAGTAGCGGGACCGGTTGGTGGGCAGCAGGACAGTGTCCCTCCCTCCTCCTTTTACAACGGGACCCTCACCTGAGCACGGCCGCATCTGGGGCTGCATTGTCCTGACTCCCACCAGCAGGTATTTCGCATTGCACATGTGTGCGAAAAGCCTTCGTCACAAAGGCAAAACTGAAGCCACCGCACGGAAAATACTCGGTACGATGTTTACTTCAGAAGTCAAAGGACAGAGTTCTAGTTGTGAAATGTATTTATGAGCGAGATTGTATCAAAAATGTAATTTTTCACCTAGAACTTTCAGTCCCTTACAAATATTTTCCTGCTATGTGATATACAGAGTACGAGAATTTTAATTGAAACCGAGCCTGCATGCGAAAACTTATCTCAGAATATCTTGAAAACTTGGCAAGAGATTTTTTCCGTACAATCCACAAGACGAAGATAGCGAGTTACAGGGAGCCGTAACGAACCTATGTATGATATAATTATGTATATATATACAGGTTTGTTGTGTCGGTGCTTTGATCTTCGGTTTTTTACTTTGGTTTTTGGAGCTTATCACCGCGTCTCGATCATCGCTGAGCTATCTACCAGCGAATTAAGAATTACAGTTAGAAGTTTCAACGTAACTTTCACATAAATTTTTAGGTTTTTTTCTGTATGAAAACATGATTTGAATCATGCTTAGCATTCGACTGATTTTGGAATTTACTATTTATCTTCTTTTTTTCTTTCCTTCTTCCAATGTTTTTTTCTCGCTCACCAGATTCGTACATCGCCCTACTTACCTCTGGCGCGAGTGCCTTCAGTACTTATTTTTACATGTGATTAGATTAGGTGATGCTACATTTTTTTATTAGATTAGGTAGTGCTACATTTTTTCTTTTGTGACATCACTTTGTTGGAAGATAGGGTGTAGCAACCAGCCTTATATGAGTTGCCTTTGATCTCGTATGAAGATCAAAGCCATGTACGTTAATGAGGAACATTTATTTTAATTCCTGAATAATTTTCCTGCGGCTGATGAGTATCAGCTGGCGTCAGACCTCGCTAGAAGAAAACACGAACTTCTTCTCACGAGTGCATCATGACCAAAATTATTACTTTCTGGCTGAAGAGCTTCAGGTTGGTAAAATTTTATGATAATAATTAGAATGAATGATATTTTAGAATAAACTATACCCTCAAGAATTTATGTAAAATTTGATCATGCTTTTATCAGACTATTGATTTATACAGGGGAGTATACTGAAGGTACATGCAGTATATGATCATATGTATGTTCTCCGGGGTACACGAATAGTATACACTATGCAGGTACTCGCCACATGACGAAAAGTGTACGTGAGGTGCAGACGTTGACGCTGGTGTTTGTAGAGGATCTTCATTCCTTTGATATGTAACTGAAACGTAGGAGAGCATAAAGTATGTATATTTGAAGGGAAAGAAAGTATCATCTCGAGTAATTCAATTTAAGCGAACGAAATAATTACAGCCATGTGCCGTGCCCAAACCAAATTTATAGTGAACAACTATCGGAAAAATATGTTCTACACGACTGTTATAAATCTGCACATTAAAAACAGCTCCTAAATAAAATTCCAACATAGCTTCAGCATGTGGACTTACCTTATCTGTACAGCGTGCTACTCAGCACTGCAGTCACCGAATGTAAAAAGCAGCCGCTGCATTTCCCGCACTGTTTTAAAAGGTCCAACGCCTCCAGCTCGTAAACATCACGACGACATCGCTTTTACTCCTGTCGCTGATTCTGCTACAGCTAATGTTCAAATTATGCAATCTCCCTTGTATGTTTTGCTTCCCTACTCAATGAATAAGTTTTTGGGTCCAAACACGAACCCGACGAGCGGCGTTCGATAGAGGCCCCTAGGGCGCCATGCGGGTGCCCCACTCCTGCCTGCCACGGAAATGGCGGCCGGGCCCATGCAGCGGCCTGCAGATGAGCCCTAAGGGCTTACGGGTTCAGCGAACCTCTGGACACACCGGTCCTTCTAAGATTAGGGAAACATAGTTACTTTTTTGAACTCTGAATTCGTATAATGATGTGGACACACTTCTGTGGTTTCTTTCTTTTATTTTGTTCGTTTGCTTTTTCCTCATGGCTTTAGTCATTTTCTTGGTTAGTCTAGGCACGGCACCGCAAATTTAGCCTAGGCACAGCACAGTAAATTTAGTCTAGGCACGGCACAGCAAATTTAGTCTAGGCACGGCACAACAAATTTAGTCTAGGCACGGCACAGCAAATTTATTCTAGGCACAGCACAGTAAATTTAGTCTAGGCACGGCACAGCACATTTATTCTAGGCCCGGCACAGCACCCCTTCGTCCAACCTTCGTTGCACTTCGCTTCACCAGCGATTAAGTAGCTTCTAAGTGAGAAAAAATTATAACTTCTCTGAACCCAAACAAAAACTGCCCTAAATAATCAATGGACAGTTCTCTTAACAGAGCGATGTCAGACAATCAGTTATGAGTCTCAGAGTGCGTTGACAGAACGAGATTCTTGGAGGGTTCAAATCATTTCTACTCTTTCAGCTTGATTTAAATGCTCAAAAAATACGTTTCTGTTTCCCTAGCACTTTTATGCTACGGTAATTATGTTTGATGAATGGCCTCAGACGAATAAATTGAAAATAATGTAGAAAGCTCGAACAGTTTTGCATTTAAGGACAAAGTAAGACTCCTGACGATTGAGATAGCTCAGTAAAACTCGTAAATACGAACCTCAACTTGGAGACAAACCCAGAATGGAGCATTTTTTCGCCGTGCTTTTAAGCGCTGCCGCACGTCCAGCCTGAGCTCCTCTGACAAAACTGCAGCCTGGCCTCCGAGTTATGTGCACGTAGCTATGATGCCGTCCAGTTACTCACGGGAACAATGATGCGTGGTCAAAGTTCACATAAGGAGAGATCCAAACCTAGCTAAGCTCAGAAATATACATGCATGAATGTCTTACATTACGCCCCATTCAATACACAAGTCCCCAGGCTTACGCATTTAGACACGTGCTGTGTTGTATTGTGTTTGAAATATTTGACTCGACTGAATGATCCGTTGTATCACCCATATTCTGGACCATAAAGGCAGCTGTCACCTTAACTCGGGATGTGATACGGTGTGAAGTTCTGATCCAAAGATACGACGTTTCTAGGATCTGATCCCTTATTAAATCAGCCCATGTTTACGCTAACACTACACAGCTGTCTGCCTCAGCTCAGGAGCATTCAAAGTCGAGGTAATCTCGGCCGTGAAAACAGGTTCTATTTCGACTCTTGGAAAGGCCATCATTCGACTCTAATTATTGGGAAACTTGCAAACCATGCTTTGCTTATTAGCTATTCGAACGTATTACTTTTCTACTTACATCTGTGGCTTGGCAAATTTCAAGCAGCTTTCAAACTTTTTTCTCTTGCTCAGTTTTCCTGCGCTCGTGATTATTCCTACATGTTCTTTATTTTGTTATGTTCTATAGTTCATTATCCCAATTTACAAGTATGTGCTCTACTTACATTACACTTGACGTCAATTACGAAACTATAATCAAGGCAGGTATAAGTCTGACTGTTTAGCAGGGATAGCACGTGGATCATCGATTTCATTCCTTCCAACTACCATTTTACCAAAAACATATATCTAATCCACATGATAAAACTTCTGCGTTAAGAATGAACCTTGCAAAAGCAGTGCAATTGTCCTTACACTGAGCTCTAGCCATACGTTATACGCTCGTCACCCATAAACTTTCGTTTGATGTGAACAGGACAACTTAATGAAGGGGTGCAGAGTCCGGCCGATGGATGTGAGGCACCTCAAAAACCCACAAGACTCCGATCGCTGGAAACCGGGGTTGGGGTTTGGCTTCAGGTTTGCCAGAACAGGGGTACTGGGAAACCGTGGTTGGGGTTTGGCTTCAGGTTGCCAGAACAGGGGTACTGGAAAAGATCGGACCCCTCAGAAATCAGGGTTTCAAAAATTTTAACTTGGATGGTAATCTTCTTGACTTCTTATGTTACAAAATATGGAAAACTATAAATGTGTAGATGTGTCAGTGAGCTGAATGTTCATTAGTGAGTAAAGGAGAGGATATTGTCTGTTATTGGTTAGTTTTAATACATACGAGTTAAATTTTATTCCTAATTTGTTCAACAATTTGAACTTTTTGAACATCAGTGTTCGATTTTCATTGTATATTTTCAGCACTGATAATTAAATTCAGAAATTCCAAAACCTTGTAATTTGTTAGTAAAGATGTTCTTTGTTACTTTGGTTCCCCTTTTCATTTTTCATTTTATGCGTGAGATTTCAATCAAATCGACCAGTTGAGCAAAATTAAACTATATTTTTACTAAGCCATCCGAAAAATTCGTGAGCGTCAACTCGTTCAACTTCAAACTTGAAGACATCCAAAATCAGCGCTGATATTGTCCTGCTTCAACTGCAGGTCGTTGCTTCAGCACATGCAAGTTTTACTTAGTGTCCCAAGTTGAATTTTATTTACTCTGTTATAAAATGATCATAATCGATGAAAGCTCAGATTATTTGTCTTTACTCAACATTTTAGTGAAACTTCAAGTTTGTTTTCATATTTTGACTTTCATCTGCTGAATTCTTATGCTGTAGGCCTGACAACCAGCGACCGGACGTTGATTCTGCTATAAAGCTACACATGCACGTAATGATGACGGAATAAAACGTAATATCTCACACTTTTCAATTTTAAAATGATTTATTTAACGATGAGCTATGTAAAGTAGAGAACCTTTTCCAGACTTTGATGTGGGATGTCTATTTTCGTCAGTCAATGTAAACGTTCTCTCACGCCGCCCACATCAGCCTCCATTCACGCCAGATATGTACACACTTGCCTGAAATGGACGCTGATGGTTGCGGTCGAAGGTTTTTCTCAAAAATATTATCGGTTTCAATTTGGTTTGAATCGGAGTTCATTTGAAGTGTCCCAGTTCGTCCGTCGTAAAGCTATTGAATAATACAGTCTCATATACGGAAAAAATTATTGCCCGTATAAATAATGAGTATCTCTCTATATTTATGATCGAGTATGAAGTTATAATGTACTACATTTGCCTCGTATTTATCGCTGGCAAGCTTTGTTTCCATATTCTTTTTCAGATTTGGAAGTATGTAGCTTAATATTTATGTACACTAATACATACAACAATTAGATATGCATCCGATTCAAAAATCAGCTTAGAAATTGAACATTTCTGTAATCCGCGTTCCAGTTTCAGTACACTCGTATCAAAGCTTAATAGGTGAAGTTTCGACGAACTCACCGCTGATTTTTCGGGGAAAATTAGCTCGGTTTACCTGACTGCGAGAGTCCTGCACCAAGGCTACGGACTGTTCAATAAGTCAGCGCAGGAGTTGCGAGCACATGACGCAGGAGGCCTGGCGATGAGGAAACCCTGAGACGATTTCACGACCCGAGACGTGATTCTCTACTCTGCATGGTGGGTGAATTTGGGCTGAACATGTACGCAGTGCTGAAGTTCGTTTCAAATTGTTATTTTGTTTTAACTATATAATTAAATATAATTGTGCACTAAGCAGCGTTTATACAATGCTAATAGAATTAGGGTTCTTAGTTCCATTTACAAGTATTTAATAGAATGTTTTAATTATTCAACCAGTAGCAAGTCTGAATGAAATCATTTCAACTTCTAGTTAATTTTGACGGTTCATTTTGACACAGTGTTCAGTTTACATGTCGCTGGGGATTGAAAAGATGAATTTAAGCTCCTTTTTCTCGTTTTCGTACATCAACTTGTTATAGCCAGAACGTAATGACCATCAAATATCTTATTGATGCGTTTATAAGAAAGTAGACGAAGGTTTAATGCGAAACAGGTAAACTGGTTTTGATTCATGATATTTTCGATTCTTAATATAATTTTAATTCATTGCAATCGTTATGGGGCAGATTTATGAACCGTTCATAATGAAGATCAAAAGATGACTAATACCTTAGTAAAATAAATTTATAAGTACGGGCTCAGGCCGTAAACCAAGTTCAACTGATATATTGCCATGTAACGATGCCCTTAAACTTTATATAACACTTTCAAAGGAGATTAAATCGAAAACAAAATGTTAACATCTTAATTCACAAGAATTCAAATTGACAATTCATTGAAATTTTCCATCATTGACGTTCAAAAGATGGCATATAAAGCATTTACTATACTAGTAGTATACCTAGTACCCCTACGCACTAGAGAAATAGGACGGAAATAGGACGGCACATAAACAATATCCTTCTGAGACTCAACAGGATGTGGGGCCATGCTTCACGATGTGTATGAAGAGCGCTGGCCGGTCTCTCCGAGTATTTCCGGACAAGAAGTGCGGGATTCCCGGATCAAGACTACAGCAGTCGATATAATCAAAATCTTTCGATAATCAATAACTGGGTCGATATAATCAGCAATATTTGCAAACTAGCGTACGAGTAAGGTTTCACCAAAAGCTTAATCTTGACTCAAAGTTCGCGTTTTTTGCATAGAAAATCTTCCACATCATTGAATGCGTGAAGTCTTTGGCATTGGAATGATCATTTCACTCGAGAAAAAACTTTTGTAACGTTCTGGTTTGAATAGGATTGGTTGCGGATGTATTATGCGGCTGTTAATCCTGATCACGCCCATTTATTGGCTGCCTATGAGCATGGTGGATCAGACACAAGGAAAAGAAAGAAAAAGAAAAAATTGTTGATTCCTATATCAGTCACATGCAAAGCATACACTTTTTGGTTGTTCAGTTAGTAAAATTACAGTTTTAAAATTAAAACATGGAAGTCTCGATGGAATTTCTGGTTGGGATTTGTAAGACTACAACCTTAAAATTACGTGTGAAAGTCTCGTTGAAATTTCGGATCGTGATTCTTAATTCGTTCCTAAGCACGAAAAGTAAAGTATGAGCCTAAAAAGAAAAAAAATGAAAGATCCGTCAATTTCAAATAAGTTACACATATCATATGGTCATCATCGGGAATTTAATCAGTCAGAACACAATACTGAAATCAATATCTACAAAACGTATTCAAACTTCAAATTGTGATTTTTAATCTGTTTACTGATTGCTCACTGTGATGTGACGATTACAATCGGTAATACGTTTTTCATGATACAAATTCGTCGAATACTTCCTCATACATGTATTGTGAAATCGAAACTTATACTTCGTACTCATTTTAAAAAAACGTGCATTTTTCACAACTAGGCCTGGTGAGTGGAAGTAAATTGTGCAAAGTTCTCTATGAGCTCGACTTTCATAAATTAAGTGGTAAAAAGTTTCCTATGAGGTCGCCTTTCTCAAAATGCCTGCAAAGAAAAATATGAAGCCGTCTCGTGGTCGAACAGAGTGCTCCTGTGTTCAGCGGATGTGCATGGTGTTTGTTGCTTATGCAATACAATTTAATTAAAGAAAGTATCTGCGAGTTTCCTCCATTTCAAGTATGTTTTACTCATCATTATCATGATCATTTAATAACCCTGAGCGTGTTTGGGAAATAATTACATTTGGCGTTTATTGGCCTTAAGTACGTTTAGATGCTCAGTTTTATCATCTGGTATTTATATTTGTTAATGTTTTCAAATAAAAAACGTAAATGAATTAGTTAAACTTACCGCTCTACAATAATCGCTGTAAATTCGTGATGCTGATGCTTCATAACAGTAATATCCCAATAGTTTGCTAGTCTTTCGGCAATCATCGACTTCGTCTTTATTCACGCAAATTCGAGTGACATTTAAATCTATTAATAAAGACAGTCTAATAAAAATTACTTTTTGTATTTTTCAAATAACAATGAAAATACGTTTGAACTTTATGCATCTCGTACGACTTTCAAATGAAAAGTAGATAATCAGTTATTTTTGTCGACTTTTGAATTGAACTTACATTTTACTTACGCTTGTTCACGTAGAAGATTTGTCGCTCCTAGCTTGTAGAAAAGAAGAGTACGAGACTGTCTAGTAGTTCGGTGCTCTTACTTTAGACAGATCGAGAAGGGTTTTAAAACATGTTGCTTTATGGATTTGTGTTAATAATTCTTTACGAAGTACGGCGTTTGGCGATTCCTTCTCTTATGTGGCGTTTTCAATTCTACCCTTCCACCAAAAAATGAACGTTTGGAACTTGTGACAAGCAATCGCCCGTTGTTAGTCAGGACTGTTGCTTCTCATTAAGAGCAAAATTTCTTTTCTAAATTTGGTATGTTTTTACTATAATATTTTAACCTCGTGTAATGTATGCAATGAGTCATGCATTTTCTCCCCATATACGTAACATACCGGGCAGCTGTAGGCTCAATTACGCTACCTAAGTTTATTCTATAGGTAAATATACTGTTTTGCACCGCGCGTAATTTCAACGCTAACCGGTATTCTAGCAGAGCTGGAAATTTGTAAAATCTGTTCGCAATCGGTAATTGTATGCTTATTTAATTAAAACTTGCAAAGAAAGAGAATATGGAAAGTTCACCTGCGTATAAAAACTTTCCGGTAATCAAGCGCTAGTGACAGCGATAGTAAAAAAAAAATATGAGTTAGTTTAATAATACAATGCTTTGGGATATCTGATATAATAATAGTGAATTTCTAAATGTAGAGCATTATATTATTTTGAGTATAATTTAAATGCCTTTATTTCTAAATTTGGTACATACTGCAGAACATGCATAGATCACATTTTTTCAAAACCGCAACACAATTTCTCATTTTTGCTTCAAATCTTCATCTAAACCATGGCTTGTTAAAGTTGTTAAAATGAGAGCCTTTAATTGCAAAAAACTTGTTACCATTATTGGTTGGTGACTTCATCGGGGACAGTTAAAGTTGAATAATATTGAAATTAAAACTTTTGATGAAAAAGCTTTTGATATTTAGTGACCTCACATTCACTATTTTACACTACTTTCAACATTGGCCTATATTTCGCTGTAAATCTACGATATTTATTAGTTTGAACTAACTATTAGAATTTGCTACCAACCAAATACAGTAAAATTAATGCAATGTTAAAATATACTGCGCTGTTGACTCATGTGTAATAAATTTTCATGTTAAGTTCAATTCAAGTTATAGAAATATTTCTTAATTTAATACTTTAATGATTCATTTTACGTTTTTTGAGACGTCTGGATATGTTACAAATAGTTCATGAGAAAAAATCTAACGCTTATTAGAATTATGTTCATGTTTCCTTCAAATAAGATGTTCATCGCATTCCACATAGATATCATTTAACTTGAAATTCATATGAACTTCGATTCAAATGCTGTCATACTAACGTTTGAACAAATCTTTATTTTAACACAGTCTTACTTGTAACTTTTCATCTTCTTTCACATTCACAAAAAAACTTTTATGGGTATTTCAAATATTTTTAGATGTTAGAATTTTTTGCTGTCATTCTGAACAAACCTAAGTATTATCAGTGTATTTTTTATTATCAATGAAATTCATATGGTGTTAAAGAGATGATACATGTTACAATTCATAAATATGTATATAAAGATTTTCTGCCCTCTTATAAAAGCTTTGGGTCAGAAACTGATGACAAATGCAACATGTACTAGTATGAATATGCAGTCTAAATGCATAGAAATATGAAGATTGGATATATATTGTAGCTGAAATATGTATAAATACTTGAGAGCATATAGAGTGCATGTGTGGCAATACTTGAGTTTTTCATCTTTTTGCGTAACGGAGATTGTTCGGTTTTCTCAGGTTTCTGTTTGCACAAATATGTCCTTTTAGGCGAAAGTCTTAGATCGTGTTTTAGTAGCTCTTGCAATATTCTAACCTGAAATAAAATCCGCATTTCGTACATCCGCCTTGTAGCGTCATAGTCTTCCCTTCCGCCATAATGTCGACTCTGGTTTCTGCAGCGCGGTGCGGGGCAGTCCAAATGGTGCCACACGCTGGAAACCTGCCGTTATCTTGTATCCCCTGGGCTAAATTTTTAATGAATTTTATAGTGATTACTGACTTGTTAAATTGTGTTTGATTTGACTTCTGGGAATATTTTTGGGAAGAAAAGAGTACCAGTGTAATGTACACATTTTTTATTTATAGGTTCTGTGTAGAGTTTCTATGGGTATTTTATAGTTTCAAATACTGGTCAAGTGGCATAAATTAAATCGTGAAATTATTTCAGGAAGAAAGTCATGAAAAATCCCTGCAAAACGAGAAGCTCGGGTTATCACCAAGCAAAAGCTAATTCGTCGTTACTGTTCACAATCTGACCGAGCTCTCATTACTTAAACGAGGACTTTGCACCGCAACGAGGACTTTGCACCGCAACGAGGACTTTGCACCGCCACGAGGACTTGGACGTTTGTTCTCGACTGTACCCATTGTAAAATTGCGTGAAGCGCTGAAGTCTCTACGAAGATGCAGAAATTGACGAAGTTGAGATGCAGAAAAACAATGCTCAAGGATGTCCTCGACAGTAGCTCGTCTTTGCTGACGAGCTACAGTCGTGTTCTTCTAAGGTAAGGGTATATGCTGATGATATGTGTTCATATATAACTTCGCTTGTGCGTTAAAAAACTTGAAAAATACAATGATGAACAATCACGTCAACGA
>VOMN01047042.1:0-17977 GCA_014899125.1 Orchestia grillus | reverse complement strand
AGTCCACCGTGGAGACGGGGACGTACCGTGGAGACGGGGACGTACATCATCAAAGTAAAGTTTTAAAAGCCTGAAGTAAATTAACACAAATCTGTCAAGTGCGGTGTATTTCAAGTCAAATTCAAGGCGATGACCGTATGATTTAAAACTTCGATGTGATGGATTTAAACTAAGAGCATTTTTCAATTCCGTAACCAAAACTTTGGTAAAACAAATGTCAGACCTAACTCAATAAATATCTGATCTCCTGTGTAATGAGTGATAAAATACAGTTCCATAATGCGCATTACTACTGTGACGCGGCGACATGTGATTTTGCAATGCAAGAGGTAGGCGGCGAAGTGTAACGAAAGGTGTATTTCATTAAAATTGAACTGCAGTAAATATATTTTACAATTCAAATTTTGTTGACAGGAAAAATTAGCTGGCTATGTACTTTGCACACTATTCCGTGAAATGACAAATTATGGCAAAAATGATGCGACGAAGTCTCGGTACGAGTGCGTAATTCGTAATACGTACAGTTTTTACCGTCATGTCTCAATGTTTAAAAGGAGAAATTAAGTGTAATGAACGTGTATGGGAATAAGAGTAGATTCTCATTGTTCTCTGAAATGAATCAAATTTTAAAGGCTGTCGGATAATTTTCCGGGTCTCGGAGGAGATAATTCCTAACACCAGTCCTTTTTGTTGTGAATTGACGTCAAAGCTTTCAAAGTCAAAATTACGCTGAGGAAAGCATTGATCTTGCATTATGGGAAAATAAACTTTCTACTTAATTTGGACTCTATGAAGACCAGGCAGGAGTTTTCTTCCGTAGGATGTCACGTCTGTCAAAAGAAAACAATTAAATTGAAATTTTCTTGACTGAGCGCCGCGCAGCATCACGTTGCTACTTTCCTAATACCTTCAATCAAAAGTTGCCCATTTTTCACGACGTGAATAGCTTAAATTTTTCCCTAATCCGTAAAGCATATGGATGTATGCTGGCTTTGAAAAGATTCAACTGTGCAAATACTCGTGACAACCTCTTTTCATTCGTTGACTGAAAAAAAGTTATCGCTCTCTCCTAATGAATTTAAAATCCTCGTTGAAAACTCTACACATCGTTCTGTAGTTAATATTTTGTTTAGACGCCGGTTTCCTCGCACTTCTTTGCGATTTCATTGCAACTTTTCTATGTCGTTATAGTAACAAGCCTTGAAGTTCTCAGGGAACATGAAGCAGCCTTTCTCACCTGTGCACAGCTACCGTTAAATTCTGTATAGAATCATACGCAATTTTGGAAACTGCTGATCTGTTCACATATGGCATCCATGAGTTACGAATTTAGCTTAAGGTTTTACCGCTCTCGTACATCGATTTTCAAGCTCTACGAAATTTATACTGATTTACCGTCGCTCTAGATACTCTAAATTAATGCAATCAATTAATTTGAAATAAAATTTTTGAATTCAGTTGATGGGGAATTATTGTCCATTCGTTTCCCACCTAATTTTTTCTGCACGTGTTCATATTTAATGTTGAACGAGTACGCATTCATTTCTGTGTCATGCGCCATTTTCTAGGTTGTACTCTGTTTCCCTTGAATACTGTACTACTTTTACTAGATGCATAAGATTATACTAATCTGTAGAATTGTCCAATTCTATCATCGCCTTGGAATCTGTGACATGATTGATATTCTCCCACCTATCCAAAGGAACACCGTTTCCCTAGGTCCCTCAGCCTGTTGGATGCTCCAAAGGGTCGAGCTTTACGGTGTATTAATATACAATACAATGTACTTAAGGCCGAATGTTGTAGTAATACTTGAGCTAAAACTGACGTATTTTGTATGTTAATCATGTATAAATAATAACTTACATGTATCACACATATGCAAATCATATATTAACGACATATCATATATTAATAATTAATTTGTATGACATTTGGATGTACTATTTCAAAAAATTATATTTTTGGTTTGAAGATTTTTTGGAAGAAGTTGGTCCCGATTAAAAATGCTTTGAATGGTTTTATATAGCTAGTAAACACATTTTTCTAATGACAGTCTTAATAGTCCATGCAGAAACGAAGTTAGTATACGTCAGTTCAACGAATCTTTGCTTCTGTGAACAGATCATTCCTAGTGAAGTGGCATTTTAAGTGTCAGCATTTTTACTGAACCAGAAAATTTCCTAATTACCTCGAGTTAGATCAAGCGATTGGGACTGTATTTTTCAGATAAAGTTTCCTTGCTTTTGCGTATCTTTTGATGAACACGACTTCTAGAGGAACAGCTTGAACAAATAATTAAGTAAACAATGGGAGAATTTTTATTAACTAACTCTAATTAAACAATTACGACCGAATTCACAGGTTTTTCTGCTCGATTTAAGGTGTTCTCATACTGGCGTGTTCTGGATTCTAGCGCTGCTTGGTTTTGCGCATATCAAAGGCTTCGGGGACGATAGGATTGAAAACTGCATTTCTCTTCCTGAGTCTTGTACTCCAAAAAAATACTGCATGTGTCGCTGTGCCTAATACTTTGAAATTATGTGCTCATGTAGGGTGAATGAATTTTTCTTTAGGAAGTTCACAAGGGTTTATGTGAATTCAGAATAGAAGTTCTTGTGAAAGATCATGACCTTTTTCCATCTCATCCACCGTCTTTCAGCTAACTTTTACAGCAATGTAATCTTCCCTTACTGTCTGTTCTAACTTTTAGATTTCAGTTTCCTTAGAAAAACTACATTAACACATACAGCGCAATAACTCGTCTGCTGAAACCGCTTAACAATGTAGCTAATACAAACTAGATACTTGAGTTGTGTTAATTAGGCAATGCTAATTTGCGACTCAGGATGTTAATAAATTAGAACTGTACTTACCAAACACGCGAGCTATTAAAACGCTTCACCATTCTTGACTCTGCTATATTAATTTGGAGAAATATACCTTAGATAAAATGTGTTCCTAAATTGGAATGAGTTTTTCATCCGAGTTATCATAGTTGAAACTGTTGACACGTATAGTACTCTGAACTTTTAGCATTTAGTAGCCTCATCGCTAAAACAATACCAGAGCTGGTGTGGATTTGTCTACGAAACCCTAGGGGTTAATTTTAGGTAGTAGAACGTTACGTGCTCAATGATTCTGATAATTCAGTAATGAAAAGCATTGTTAAATTTTTATTGATCACTCCACAATCTTTCCCTGAATCTGTCCCTTGACTCCAATAGTTCCATGAGAATATTATAGCGGATTCACTGTCTTTTTAACGTTACCAGAAAACTATTATCAAGACAAGCTTCTTGTCTGTATTTGTGATATTATAGGGTTAATTCAGGAGCTCCTTTATTAGAAACTCCATTTGACGTAAAGACTGAATCGAGCTGGGTCACTAACTTGAAAATAACTTAGAGAACAATACAGTTCATTTGTGGAGCGATAAATCTGGCTACACATATCTAATCTTTGAAATTATTTTAACCCCTGGAGTTTAAGGAATGGTATTCGTGGTGTCGAGGTTCTTACTCCCAGGAGCAAACTAACAAACAAGATCTGGCGACCACCGTTATGACGTAGGCTGCCTTCATGTAAACTACAAGTTTTATTTAAGTTTGATGAAAATTGATAACACTGGACTTGAAGCACATATATTGTTGATTTACTTGTTTTTACATTTTCATTTAATTTAAACTTGAAAATTTTACCAGTTGTATGATCACTGTACCATTTTCCCTTATAACAACTGCAACAACTACACTCGTAGAACATGACATTTGCTTATGGCAGTGCAACAATATTTGCATTTTGCAATTATCAATTCCGTGTCCTGAAAATGAAAGATTTGTTGTGGTTGAAAATTCTTGTTTACTAGAATCATGCGTTAAAAACAAGATTGAGGTCGCCGATATCCATCGAGGCAGTTCTGAGTAGAATGACATATGGACGCTCTGACCTCACGATGTAAGTAGATATACATAATATCTGCTGGAATCAGGGTAATTTTGGAAATGAAACTGCTGCAATATGTCCAAGTTGCACTGTGTTGTTGCAATGGGTTTGTTGCGGCTTGTACACAAAATTTGATTATTCATAGGTACAAAGCTGCACCAGCTGTTGTTCTTCCCTTTCATTTTGGTAGCCTCAGGCCGAGTATATGTAGGGTAAAAATTCACACTTTCGTGCTGATTTCTTGACGTTTCAGTGTAATATCTTTGTAGTGAGGTGTAGTCTGCATCTGAGACTGTTAAAATTTTTAAGAAGATCTTAACCAGGTGTAATAAATTATGATATTTAGTTTTTTTAACATTGTTCCTTGGTTTTCAGGCTTCGGTGTTGATGTTTTAGTGCTTACGATGAAACAATGGGGCGTGACTGTAGGTGGATGGTGTGTTTTGGTATAATTTCGATAATGCTGAGTGAACTGTGATTTTGATGTTCTGTGATAATAATTATGATGCGATGTACATGAGATTGTGGCTATGGCTAATTAATGAGGTGCAATATTTATGACGTTGATGGTTATGTTTCATAATGGCATTTAAATTATATACTTTTGACCGTTTGCTAACAGTTCAATTATGCTGCTCACAAGCTGATGTGTTTTTGAGTTAATGTTTAAGTTTAGTGTTGATTATTCTGTGTTTGTGTTTGTAGTTCAGTTTTGATAGTGCCATACTGTTGGTGCTGTATCAACGAGAGAGGAACAATGAAAATATTAAGATTCAAGTTCTATTTGTTGATTCAGTTCAAGTTATTTCATATCGAAGATTCTTTACTAATAAAACTGTTTTAATGTGCTTTTGAAAGTGATATAGAGATGTCACTAATGATCATGTTGCTGAATGGTAGATAGAATCTCCTCAGGGGACAAAGGATAGGCCATAGGCAATTGGGTTAGGTTTATTTTATGCTATGGTGACTGGCATTCCCAAGGGTGTACTGTCAGGTTACCTAAGCTTTGGCCAAGCTCTCCGGACTTCTATCTTTCGTACCCACTCTGTTTCTTTCCATTTTCATGTTTTCATCCCTGAGATTTCTTAGGTTTTTTTCCTCTTCCCTTTTAGCTTGCGGTTTCCATGCGTAGAGAATCTTGTGTAGGAACACACCTGTGCATAAATTTCGTTTTTTTAGTTCATGCTAAAGTAAATAAATGGAACGTTCATCTCGCTCTCTTAATATGACGTTTCATGCTGGTAGGTAACTTTAAACTACAATCTAGTCTCATTGATAAAATGTGAATTACGTAATACTGAACATGTGTGTTGGTCGTGGTGGCTTTGATGGGACGATGCTAACCAGACTGCTGATTTTGATGAATCAACATGTGTATGCGTTGATTGATTTCAGAATTGCCTGTTTTTCTATTAGTCTAGTTTATAAAATAATTTTAAACTATGGGTTAAGACAGACTATTAGCACTATATAGTCTCTCAGAAATTTTTTAACATGGGTTAGTGTAACCTGTATGATCACTGATTTGATCTTTTAGTTTCTGCAGTATCTATAGCAACTATGATATTAATATCATTGACATTGTCTCGTTGCACAAAAATACGTCTTGTCTTTTAGGCTTTCCAGCTTTGAAATGTTTTCCATGCTCTCTGTAGCATTTCAAAATTTTACAAATCAAGAAATTGTCCTTTTACTTCTGTGAATTTTTTTCGCTACTGTTGTCATGATTCAACAGTTTTACAATTTTATTTCGTCAGTCGCTGCGGTCTCTACAACTAAATGCAGGGTGGAACTTAAGTTTATTTGACTACTAGAAAAGATTCAATAGACTGGACTCGAACTCTTATGCGGTGTGTTGGTGTGGTCCGTATTCGCTCATGTTTTATCTGTATTTCCCTTCTGTAGTGCAAAGTGATGCGTGCGTGGATACATTTGATTGCTACTTGGTAGCTGTTCGGATTGCTAATAAAGGATTTGAGTTACTACTGCTACCAAAGGGTCCGAGTTACTACTGCTACCAAAGGGTCCGAGTTACTACTGCTACCAAAGGGTCCGAGTTACTACTGCTACCAAAGGGTCCGAGTTATTACTGCTATCAACGGGTTTGAGTCGCTGTTACTGTAACATTTGAGGATGCAAGAAGGCAGGCGCAGCAGGGAGCTGCGCGCTGCAAGTTGCCGGCGGGTCCAGGGGTCGCTGAGCGGCGGCAGTTTCCGCTCCTGCTGCAGCTCACCCGCAGCAGCCCTAGCAGCACCTCCGACCACCTTCTGCTCAGCAGCTCGTTTAGCGAGAGTTCTTGTACTCGTATGCAGCTTGCACGAGGACAAGACGGCTTCTTGTGTGATGAGTTGCCTTGTCTTGCTACCGAGTATCAGTAATGGGTCGGTCCAGAACACCAAATTATGTCGCTCTCTTTTAGAGGTGATGCCATTCTATGCTTCAGTCTGATAATCTCGCCTCACTACTTCAATTCAACTATGGTCTGTTGTTAGTTATGCGGTTTACTATTACTGTCAAAAAATTAAGTGTATTATGTATTGCATAATTTAATAGGGTGATGGTTTTGAAATATTATTGTATTACTCACTGGAGTCAGCGGTATCTCGGTTCTCACGCTTCCTAAATTTCCTGACATTATGTTGAATCACAGGATCTTTGGCTTTCATATCATAGCGCGGCGTAAATCATTCAACCGGCATGAGGGATCGAACCTTACGCTGCTCGAGTTAGAGATCGCACAGCCAGCCGTCTTTACGCTCTGGGTCTCTAGGAGTCATCTCACGGTTAGGTCAACTTACGATGCGTCTATGATAGAGAAGAGTCTGGAGTAGGTGAACTGTGGCAATTAAAGTAAATTTACGGATTGAGGATTCCAAAATAAATTTTAAAATTTACAGTACTTGCAATTCTCCTATGGAAAACTTCTATTTCTTTAGGTATGTTTATTTTGAAGGCCTCTTTTCTCAGACGTATTTCGTTATAACCTAATCTCTACTCGTGTTTCAATTTGATTTTTAAATTTATCTAAACCCAATATGAGCTACAATACAGTTTTTCATATGACTTCCACTACCATCAACTCTAATGTTCTCCGACTTCTCCTCCCCCTAGTTTTAAATTTTTTTAACTCTGTGGTTTTGAATTAAGAGTTTTATCTTATTTCAACTTTCTTGGAGGCAAGAGGCTTCCCCCTGAGATAATCATCTAGATTGCGAAACTATGATTAGATGTGGAAGCACTTCTCAGTCAAAAATGCCTGAGGCCATCATTGAACTGGTTGAACTGCTGTGTTTGTTGAGAAAATGTTTTGTTGAATCATATACGAGTAAAACCCTTTTGGAGTTGGATAAAGCTGGAGGCGCGTTAACGTTAAAGCTCTGTGAAGTCCTCGTTGTCCAACGCAAAATATCACGGTCGTTATTTTTAGATAATGAATCCATAGCTACTTTTGATTATGGCTTGATAACGAGCAGAACTTAGGTTACCAGAGGGTACATGCCCAGAAACCTACAAATGAATGTAAACCCATTAGCATTATTGGTATCATCATTCGGGTCAAAGTCCCGCTGTTTATTCACTCTTTTTAAGCATCAATTATTTTCTCTATAAAGCCTCTGTACCACCTTATAAGGTATGGATTTCCGTAGTACTCGCAGGTAAGAGAAGTTTTGTCACTGTTTTCGACAAATCCTGCCAAGCCGCCTCCGTCTGAAGTTTTGTCGCTGTTTTCGACAAATCTTGCCAAGTCACCTCTGTCTGGAAGTTTTGTCGTTATTTTCGACAAATCCTGCCATGCCACCTCTACCTCTGTCTGGAAGTACATGTCGGTTCATAGCCTCAAACCCTGCCAGTTTTGTCTCGCACATCTGAGGTACGAAGCGAGCCCGAAACTCATTGAGGTTGGTGTGTTTGGGTATAAATTCGGTATGGCTGCACTTTGCGCCGGTGAGGACAGGAACATCCAGTGGTACGTTGAAGCTAGCCTTATATCTACTCGGAAAGTTACGTTCTACTGATTCAAAGCGCATCAGATGGAACCAGTACGTGTGGGGAACGCTCTACGTCTTCAATGAAATTATAATTTCCCATTCTATAATTCATGGATTTGCAAAATTGGGGTTTCAAAAATAAAAAATTTCTACTCAGACTTACAGCTCTGAGTCGTGAGATTTGTAACCTAACTGTAATGTTGTAATTCCGGGACGTACGCCTCACACCGCACCTTAACCCATTATTTCCCTTCGTTCCAATTCTTTGTTATTTTTAGATCTTTTTCAGATATATTTAATGAACTGGGCAGAGAAAAACATTGGAATAATCAAAATTCCTTTAAATAAATAATAATAATTGATACAATACCGAGAGATCATCATTATGATCATACGGCCATAGAACTCTAAAATTGCATCCGACGTATTATCATTCCTTGGGAATGTTTCTTCTCCTAGGTTTAATCATTCGTATGTCTTTTTCCATTATTTCTGAATTTTCTATGATGTTATTCCGATGCATAGTATAAAATAAATCTTTTTATAATATTGGTCTTCGAAATGACATTTTCGCTGTTTTAACATTCATGACATTTTAACATGTTTTTAACATTCATGGGCTTAATCATACGTACGTCTGTTTACATTATTTATCAATTTTCTATGATGTTATTCCGATGTATATTTTAAAATTAATGTTTAAATGATTTTGGTCTTCAACGTGACATTTTTGCTGTTTTTAACATTCATAAAATTTCCACTTCATAACTCAAGATTGTCAAAAACCAACTGAATAGAACCAAAAGCACTCGCAAATACTGTGTATGTACTAGATAACCATAAATTTATAGTTTTATAAAAAAAGTAAATTTTACTGAGTGATATCATACGAGATCACCGAGAGATAATGGGTTAATTCCAATGATGAGGTAGTTCAAAGACGTAAACTGTAGCACACAAGACCAAGTCGCAGTTGGCCTCCAGTACTATCATTCGATTCACCTATGCATCGGCATACATATATATGGCTCTGTTCTGACCTTTTTTGTTTTCCCTTGAGCAGCTTCCAATGAATTTGAGCGGGTCCAATGCGATCCTGAGTTCTGCAGTAAGTCATGGGATATACGGAAATTGAGAGTTGTCACAAGTCTGTCCAGCCGCACGAGCAGTAGTGGTATACATAGATTTCAGTGACTGAGTCAAGGTCGCTCCGAAACAAAAGGTCTTATGTAGTATGGACTGTAGAAAACTGGAAATCTATGTACAACGTGTGCTCCGACACAAGACTTCTGCGCGTAGAAACAGCAAATGTAGGAGGAGGGGAAAGAAAATGTAAATAATCATCAGCAAAAAAGCTTAAAAATTGAAAGAAATATACATCAAAATGGAAAGATGGAAAGTGAGGACGAAAGATATAAGCCCCGATTGCTTATCGAAACTTGAGGTAACCTAACAGGGCCAGCCTGGGTTCACTAGCTCCCATAGCATACGATTGACAAACCTAACTAACATAAACCTGTTGCCTATCCTATGCCCTCTGAGGGGGTTCAGCTGCACGTGCACCCTTCCTATCCCGGTACAGGGATGTACATGAGTGTTATGACGTCCACGTACTTCAGGTACGGTTTTAACATTTTCCATGTTAGCACTTGAGCATACTGCATTGAGGAATTGTTTCGAACGCGTTGTATTAAGCATGCGACGCTTCCTCAGGCTAAAGATGAGCAAGAATTAAGTTCTTTTAATCCTTAATTAGAATTAAGATCTATAGTATGTTCACTAGCTGAAAAATGTTTTAAGAGTCATCAAATATAAATACTTAAATTTCATCTTTAGAAATGAGCAAGACGCGCACGATAAATTTTGACACAACTTCACCATAATTTAATTTCGAGTCATCAAACAGGCTTCGAATTATCAGCATGCTTACGTTCAACAATATGCTTTCCATCAAGAATACTTGAGCATTATGACTAAGTTTAATTTTACCGTCATGTGGAAAATCTAGAAATGCTTTTTTATAAATTCGTTACTGTGAATTTACAACTGAATATTTTTCACTTCCAGTAGAAAGCGTTTTAATACGTTCATAAATACATCATGACATTTCAATCAATTAATGCCAACCGATCGTTTTTAATTGGTTCTTAAAATGAGAGAATGAAACTCTAAGAATTGTAATCATCATGTAATGATAATTTGCTCTTTTTCTCATTTCTTCCAGAGTGAGCACAAATTGTGCATCTTCGAATGAACTATCGTTAATTAATCGGCCGGCAGGGTTTCGCAGATGTGGTTCGCTTAAATATTAGACTCAAATAATAGAAAATGTTGAGTACCTAGAATGGTTCATTTTGATAGCTACAAAAATACGGGCTAGTAATAGCATCCTCATAGTCTTTGACGAGGACGCCCAGATGCGACTTTGTGCGTATCATGAAGTAGGTTTGTATGCTCATTAATCGACCCGTGAATTTCGGTTAACACGTTGCCTACGTATTGAGACACCAGTTTACCAATCAACCACTGTTGCGTAATAGTTCACCCGTGCGACTCATTTTACTTATGTTTTTAGGAAACCCTCAGATTCAAACAGGTAAAATAACTAGAAACCATCTATTCGAGAATAGAGAGAGAGAACAATGATGAAGCACGTCTAACTTCTACGAACGAAAGTGTTGCCGAATTCAACTTGTGTGTCCTTCATGGAACGGCTTAGGTATAAGCACTCATAAGTAGGGAACGTGTTAAAGTTTGATCTACTGCGGTCAACTCAACTGAGCGTCCTATTCATCGCATATCCTTCATTTTACAATCATTGGATAAAAAATTTTTCTAAGCGGCTGAAACCTATTTTCGAAACATAGGAAAAGTTTACGTGAATGATGTTTAAACCGTTCTTGTACTAATACAACGTAATGACACTAATTCTAGAGAAATTTGAGCCTCATTTTCCCACGTTCTCTCAACCGATTTTTTGAGGTTGTTTTGTTAAATTAACGAAATAAACCTACCCTAACGTCACGTAGTCCTGACGTATCCTAATGCAACTGGAAGGAAGTACAGGAGCGGGAAACTAGTTGTACAGTATCAACTAATTGTTCCCAATTGTTCTCCGTCATAAACCGGAAAAGATGTTGCCGCCACTCAGAAAAAAATTCCTTTCCCATGAAACCGAAAAGATCGAATGCTATACGAGGAGTAAAGTGATGGAAATAATGAAAGCACAATTTGAATTTGTTTAAAAATTTATTAATACTGCTCCAAATGTTACGAAATTTTCACTAAATGACAATTTAACCAGATTTGGGTATTGAATCACAATTTCCGTATGAGATTATTTTTCAAAAAATTATTAGACGAATAATGAACATATAGGTAATATTGGTTGGAAGTAAAAATAACACATGTTAAGAATGCATTATACAATGCAGAAACAACAATTTGAGCAATGAACTTTCTAATACATGTATTCCCTTTTTATTAAAGCACATCAACACAACGGTTGTTTATAGAATTGATCAGATTTGACAGCGAAGCGCTTGCAATTTTGACCCAACATTCTCCTACGACAGTCTATAGCGTTTCTTCAACCTCATATCGTTTTCCATTAGCATAAGCCTGCCGTAATAAAATTCCCCTTACGTTCTCGATGGGATTGAGGTAGGGAAACTTTGCAGGCCAACTCAAAATTTCGATATTGTTATCGTTTTAAGCCAGTTGGTAGTAACCCTTGCAGTGTCGATGGCTACGTTATCTCTCTGGAATATGACGTGTTGTGAATGATATTCTGCCTCAAAAAGAAGAAGACTTGCTTCTAATACTCTTTTATGCTCCTGTGCGTTTTGTTTACCTTTTATTCTCCCTAAATTCGCCGTTCCGTTAGTAGAAAAGCTCCCCAGATCATGAGTGATCCTTCCTCGTAGGCCGCTTGCTGAAGATGTGGTCCTTCTTTCTCAAGTCATGCCAGTAGTACTGAGAACCATCAGGTCCGTCCAAGTTCAACTTTTTTCAGCCGAAAAAAATCGCTTCAGACTAATTCTAATGTTCCACTGCACTTTCCACAATGTCCCACAGTGGGCTCCATGGCGCACTGGTTAGCGTGATAACCTCGCAGCTGGACGTTAGGGTTCGACTCCCGGCTCAGGCAGTGATTTTCAAGCAACCACGGAGTTCTTTCCTTGGAAAAGGAAGCTTACACCACACATTCCTAACATCTCTCACGCGCCAGTAGTTGCAAGGTATTGAAAACTCAACGGTAAAATGTGTTGGAATTAATAAACGTATTTCTCCCGCACCCACTCCTCTCTCCTACGCTTATGCAACTTTGTAAGTGCTGGCACAGTCGTACGCTTCTTGTATACAAAATTTTTTGATGAACCCAAAATTAGACTTACTCTCTCTTCTATGTTACATTCAGATTTAAAGATTTCTGTAAGCTTTCGAAGCTGTTTCCCATTCGAGAAACTTCACGTAGTAGCCTTCGGGGACTGGTAGGACCCTATAGTTTTGGTTTACTCCTACTCGATTTCTTCTACCTATAGGTGTTTGGAATTTGCAAAAGTTACCTATTACCTTCCTAGATCTTTTGATCTATTTTGAAGTCTCGGACTTAGCGAATCCGTCACTTTACAAAACACTTATTGGAGCTTTTATTCATGTTAATTTTGGAATATCTTTTTTTTGCGTAGCAGATTTGGAATATTTCATTTGTATTTACTGTTGCTCACTTCTATCAAATAGCTTCATGTTGATAATGTGTTCCTGTCAAACTCAAGCAACATCATGGACGATGTAACACTTTTTTAAAAAAAAGTCAAGATTGAGATAGGGTGGATTTGCTCCATAGTTCTTTAAAAGTGCATCTTTAAAACGTGAGAACTTTCTCGAAGTGCAATTAAAATTACGTTTAACTGTTTCTGCCTCATGTCAACTTATTCTTCAGCAACTCCGTAAGTGAAATTCATTCCTAATAAGGCAATATAAATGATTATGTACGTACCTGTGTATGTGTGGGTACGAAAGATTTATTCACGGACCTATTTCGTTATGAATAAATCAATCTATTTCTATTGATACATTATATTTTGTTTCATAATCTGGACATTAATTACATATTTATTTTATCATAACTGGAAATGGATACAATGATAGTGCTATTTTGCAATCTATTGCAGTTTTTGAATTGTGAAATATTTATGCTGCAACAAAAAATTATACTCATATAAATTATTCCAATGTATTTATCTGTCTCACACTTGTTGTGAATAAGGAATGTCATTGTGACCTATTACCTGGGAATGTCCTTACGTTACCTCCGACGGTCTGAAATAATGCACGTGCCATCCAACTCACTTGGCTAACTGACCAATTTTGCTATGAAGAGTACTTCACTTCCTGATCGCTACACTCTTTCACTCGTAGATCACAACTATACATATATTCGAGGTTTTTACAAAGAATGACGTAAGAATTCGTGACCATTGGTTAGTGTTTTCTTTAACATTACAATATTCACTTTTTTGGATCAACAACATTCACTTTTTACGCCTTATAAAAATTTGTAAAGTGATTTAGCATGAAAGTAGATGAATTTAAACTATATTTTTCACTGTTTTATGGTTGGTGCAGTTATTCTGAAGTCACACAGATAATGAAGGAAGGTGTTGCAAACTAATGTGTTCAAGGACAAAGTTTGGTTTATAGAGCGTGGCTGGTCGTCCGCGGAATTATTCTGAAGTTACAGAAAATTACAATTGGTGCAATACATCACTGTTCATGCATACTGTACACTGTAGTGACACATAATCATGTGATGCACCTACTTTGTAAATAATGATCGAACTTGAATCATTTAATGCAAAATTGACTTGCGCTATGTTCATCAGGTGTTGTTGGCACCCTGTGTTAAAATGGAGCTTGCTCCACTGGCTGGACTGTATTAAATCAGTGATCCAAATGTCGTAATCGGTTCTGGTGGAAGAGGAAAATACTGGGAGAATATGCAATAATTATTCAAGCTCTATCAAAATCTGTATCACCAGGCTGTCATGTTTATTCTTTCATGGTTTTGCTTTAGAATTTCATCATTGAGATGACATTCAGTGAAGTTCATGAGCGTGTGTTAATCTGGCAATATCATTTTCACTTACACTTCTTTCTTGTATCGAGTACTTTTCTGCAATCAACGAACTCTTGTCTTGCCACGACCTCCAATGGACTCGGAGGAAGGAGCCTTCTGCCAACCTGCCATTACTGATAAGCAATAGGTGTTCGTGGCCGTTTGAAGCGTGACTTCTGTTGCTCGGTTTCCGCTGACCCCAACCATGCAAAGGGCGTACGAGCCACGAGAAGCTCCAGAGTCACAAGGGCTTCTGTGCTCACCTAGCAATGACAGAGCCTGCAACACAACAGCGCGCCGCCAAGATCGTAAACACAAGCTCCCAAATGTTCTCAATGAACTCTGTTGCATACAGGCAATGATGGAGTTTCTAGTAAGGCTTCGAGGCGCTAGGAACTGGAAGAAAATTGAGCTATATTGGAGCTCGAATACAGTGTTTTGTTGCAGAAGGCTGTGTTTTTACTTCTGCAATCTTGCTGATCCCACCAGTTGTGAATTCAATGAACTTCTGTTGCTATGCGACTTCCAGAACCTATTACCTAATCGGCATCTTACGTGCTGAAAGGTATATCTTTTTAGCAGTCATGGTATGCGACGTTTGAAATCAGAAACTACTAGAAGTTTTGTGACAGTGGTAACATTAATAATCGTGAATCAATTTAAGAAGTTTCAATGCCTTTTGAAGGAATAAACATAAGGAACTTTTCATGTTTACAAGTGAGTCAGCCGAGGTCTAATGCTAGATTATTTCCTTCCGCTGCTTTATAATATTTATCTGACAATATTTTTCATGCATGGTAAAATTTTCCAACGTGCAGGATTAGACCTTCTAATTTATTCAGATAACGTTTTGTTTTGTTCATAAGTCCTGTAGTTTCTTGTACACTGATTTTAGTTTCTTTTTATGAAATTTATTGAGTGGGTAGCCGAGAAACGAGCTCGCAATTTTTACAGATAATTTGGAAGCATCGAATTCACAAGCGCGTTGAAACAAAGCGCATTGAGTGAAGTGTCATTTCAACTGTGGTGTCTCTGAATGTTGAAATTGTGAGGCACCGAAGCATTGTGCCACACACCAAACCTGAGCATTGTGACATAATAGATCCCTACATGACTACAGCCACCCTAAATTACCTAATATTGTGCTATTAAACGCTATTTTTCGGTGCATTTAAAATACCTTGAGTTTGAAGGTTGAATTCCCGCATTTTCGGGTTTTTAATTGTAATCTTTTGGAAGACACTCATGGCTACTTGCCTTGAGTGAGTTCCTACACCGCCTGCGCAGCCCTGGCTACCATCGCCACGTTAACGCCTGCCCCGATTTGCCTCCCCTCGAGCCCTCACATCCCTCTGTCCCCGTCCTCTCTGTCCCTCCCTGGCACGAGCTTCGCACTTCACCAGCAGTTTGACGAGCCTTCGGGGCTCGCACTTACTTGCGAAGAGGAAAAGGAATTTACTTTCAAATACGAGGAAGGGAGGGACTTCGCTCTCCGACAAGAGTACAAAGAACGCCTTCAGGAACTTGTAGCCGCTGCTCCAGCGACTCTCGTGCCCGAGTTGGGCAGCGTGAGCGTGTTGCAGAAAGCTCGGTTAGGTCACTCATGGGACGCCAGCAGGCTCGGGCCAGAGAATGACGACGGGGGAAGTGCGTGCTGGAGGTGTCCTCTCGATGGCTGCCGCTTGACCGCCATGTGTCGCTGCCTCAGGATCATCCAGGCCTGCTGTAAGGTCAGTGCTTTCTATGGCATGATACTTTTACAAATAAAATTACTGGTTAATTTAATGGCTCGTGATACGTAATGACCTGCTCTGAGATCACCTAGTTTGATGTAGCCTGTTCTTGTTTCGCCTTTTGTCATCTTGATTCATTCGTAAAAATGTTTGATATTTTCTCATCAGGTTTGATCCAATGCTCAGTGATATGGAAGATTTTTTCCGCTTATTCCTTCAGTGTAGCCGACTCTATGACCGTCAAAAATTTTAGTTAGCCTTCTGTTGCTCAGATATTGGGCGTCGTTTTTGATCAAACTTCTGCGGTTTCTCAAATTATTCTCAGATATTATGTGGACTATTTTCAGATGTATTAGCAGCGTGGCATTTCATTTTTAACAAATATTATTTATTCGTAGTTTTGTAGCTACATTCATATTAAATTTCTGTCAATCGGATAATTCTTCATTTTATAAATTGAAATATGGGGACTACAACTTTACTCAAATGGGTACAATTTATGAAAAAGTCCAAATTGAACTTTTATAAACAGATGAATTTCAACATTATTGGGTAATTCTCATTCTCATTATGTTCTGGTTGATACTAATGATGTATTGAAGGTTTTCTACCTGTTGTTGCAGCAAAGTAAACTTTTGAAATCGGTTGGCTTGTTGGAAATCGCACCCTAAGGATAAAGAAAAACAATTGATGCGATAAAAAACATTTAATAGACATTCAGACCAGTCTGGTTTCGTAAAATCATCATTGAATGTCATCTGTGAAAAAATATACAAGAACATAAAAATTACATTGAGATATTCAAAGATTATTCTTTATTTCTCTGCCAAGATGATAAAAAACAAGAAATGAAATTAAAACTATGTACCAAGTTCTATGCGTCAAAAGTATGGACACGCGTTTTGTGCTGGTGCGTTCCGCGAGCTACAGTGGGGTTGAAGTCAAATCTGAATTCAAGGCAGGTGTAATTTTAAGCATATACCAGTTTTCAAGAATCTTAAGATCTGCTGAGTTATTGGCTGAATCTATGATTGAGTGATAATGATTAAACGGGTGATTCAAATTTTCACAATTGGTTCTAGTATTTAAATGGGGTTTTTGGAACGATCTATTTGTTGTATGACTAATACCTCAATGTTCAGATAAGCGAACTTTAGCCTGTCTGGATGTGATACCAAAGTATGAGCCGTTGCAGGCTACACAAGTAACTTTGTAAATAATGTTGGAACGCACATCAGAAGGTAAGTAGTCCTTGTATTTAGAAATATTTCGATAATACAAGGACTGGTATAACACAACGTATAAGTAGAAAACCTTGCTTATACAGAGTCAATTGAATCAAAACCATGACATATAGTGCTAACCATTTATGTTCCACCTTTAGGGCCTTCGATGATATTATTTTTCTTGGAACCTTTTATGCCAATAATATGTATCGTACGTATCTTTTACGCAAATACCTTGATGTTTTCCTAAGCAAAATTTATATAGTGCGCTCAGAAGTTCATACTGTTGCAGTAGAATTTTTTTTATTTCGTCACCATACTTCACTGACTGTAAGAATTATGTACAATGGCTAAAAAATGTGCAATCTCTCTGTTATATATGCAATCTCTGGTTCTATAATAATGTGCAATCTCTTTTTTCTATGATGAGATCAACCGAGTTATTAAAAATCTGAATAAGTCACAATATAATGAAATTATACCATGTGAAGACTTCAACTATGATCTACTAAATTTTAAAAATTGTGACACAACTCTGAATTCTTTATATCTCGTTCAGGCGAAGTCATTTTTGCATGTCATTTCTAAGCCCATTTTTGCCTGTAATTTCTAAGCCGATTAGGGTAACTCTGGAACCCGCTACGGTAATAGATAACTTTTTCGTAACTAGACTGACTGACATCTTGGCAGGGATATTAACTTCTGATGTATCCAACCGCTTCCGATATTTCTAATAAAAAATATTTTCATTGAAAATGAACATAAACTTCCAGAAGCATATTCATACCGTAAATTAATTCTACAATTTTATTAAACTTTTATGACGAAATTAGACGGGCGGACGTGAGTTCAATCACAGAATAAATTATATTTATACTTCTGTTATGACACTGACAAACCTCATAAACGATGCATATCATAAATGTTGCCCAATTATAACTCGTACTGTCACACCGAAGG